>OW445489.1:8078199-8148244 GCA_918226075.1 Microctonus brassicae
GAATTTTTCAATTTTTTCAACCAACTTTGATTTTGTCGAAAAAATCTTGCTGGAACTTAGTTTTAGATAATAAAATTCTCTACAAAAAACGTCTCCACACTTTTTGCACTGCGAGTCACCGTTCACGAGATATGACTTGTCAAAAATTTGAAAAATTGGAATTGTCCCTTTGGCATCTCGGATCAATCGGGTCGGATTTAGGACATTATGAAATGAATGTCAGAATTTGAAAATTTCGGATTTTTCAATTTCGTCAACCAACTTTGATTTTGTCGAAAAAATCTTGCTGGAACTTAGTTTTAGATAATAAATTTCTCTACAAAAAACGTCTACACACTTTTTGCGCTGCGAGCCACCGTTTCACGAGATATGACTTGTCAAAAATTTGAAAAATTGAAATTGTCCATTTGGCATCTCGGATCAGTCGGGTCGGATCTAGGACATTATGAAATGGATGTCAGAATTTAAATATTTCGGATTTTTTAATTTTTTCAACCAACTTTGATTTTGTCGAAAAAATCTTGCTTGAACTTAGTTTTAGATAATGAAGTTCTCTACAAAAAACGTCTCCATACTTTTTGCGCTGCGAGCCACCGTTCACGAGATATGACTTGTCAAAAATTTGAAAAATCGAAATTGTCCATTTGGCATCTCGGATCAGTCGGGTCGGATCTAGGACATTATGAAATGGATTTCAGAATTTGAAAATTTCGGATTTTTCAATTTTTTCAACCAACTTTGATTTTGTCGAAAAAATCTTGCTGGAACTTAGTTTTAGATAATAAAATTCTCTACGAAAAATGTCTCCACACTTTTTGCGCTGCGAGCCACCGTTCACGAGATATGACTTGTGAAAAATTTGAAAAATCGAAATTGTCCATTTGGCATCTCGGATCAGTCGCGTCGGATCTAGAACATTATGAAATGGATGTCAGAATTTGAAAATTTCGAATTTTTCCATTTTTTCAACCAACTTTGATTTTGTCAAAAATCTTGCTGAAACTTAGTTTTAGATAATAAAATTCTCTACAAAAAACGTCTCTACACTTTTTGCGCTGCAAGCCACCGTTCACGAGATATGAAGTGTCAAAGAGTCGAAAAATTCGAATTTTGACTTTTTCCCAGTCAAAATTGATTTTATCGGAAAAATCTTGCTGGGACTTAGTTTTAGATAATAAAATGCTCTACAAAAAACGTCTCTACACTTTTTGCGCTGCAAGCCACCGTTCATGAGATATGACTTGTCAAAAATTTGAAAAATTGAAATTGTCCATTTGGCATCTCGGATCAGTCGGGTCGGAACTAGGACATTATGAAATGGATGTCAGAGTTTGAAAATTTCGGATTTTCCAATTTTTTCGACCAACTCTGATTTTGTCGAAAAAATCTTCCTGGAACTTAGTTTTAGATAATAAAATTCTCTACAAAAAACGTCTCTACACTTTTTGCGCTGCAAGCCACCGTTCATGAGATATGACTTGTCAAAAATTTGAAAAATTGAAATTGTCCATTTGGCATCTCGGATCAGTCGGGTCGGATCTAGGACATTATGAAATGGATGTCAGAATTTGAAAATTTCGGATTTTCCAATTTTTTCGACCAACTCTGATTTTGTCGAAAAAATCTTCTTGGAACTTAGTTTTAGATAATAAAATTCTCTACAAAAAATGTCTCTACACTTTTTGCGCTGCAAGCCACCGTTCATGAGATATGACTTGTCAAAAATTTGAAAAATTGAAATTGTCCATTTGGCATCTCGGATCAGTCGGGGTCGGAACTAGGACATTATGAAATGGATGTCAGAGTTTGAAAATTTCGGATTTTTCAATTTTTTCAACCAACTTTGATTTTGTCGAAAAAATCTTGCTGGGACTTATTTTTAGATAATAAAAATCTCTACAAAAAACGTCTCCACACTTTTTGCGCTGCGAGCCACCGTTCATGAGATATGGTTTTTCAAAAATTTGAAAAATTGAAATTGTCCATTTGGCATCTCGGATAAGTCGGGGTCGGATCTAGAACATTATGAAATGGATGTCAGAATTTGAAAATTTCGGATTTTCCAATTTTTTCGACCAACTCTGATTTTGTCGAAAAAACCTTGCTGAAACTTAGTTTTAGATAATAAATTTCTCTACAAAAAACGTCTCTACACTTTTTGTGCTGCGAGCCACCGTTCACGAGATATGGTTTTTCAAAAATTTGAAAAATTGAAATTGTCCATTTGGCATCTCGGATCAATCGGGTCGGATCTAGAACATTATGAAATGGATGTCAGAATTTGAAAATTTCGGATTTTTCAATTTTTTCGACCAACTCTGATTTTGTCGAAAAAATCTTGCTAAAACTTAGTTTTAGATAATAAATTTCTCTACAAAAAAACGTCTCTACACTTTTTGCGCTGCGAGCCACCGTTCACGAGATATGGTTTTTCAAAAATTTGAAAAATTGAAATTGTCCATTTGGCATCTCGGATCAGTCGGGTCGGATCTAGGACATTTTGAAATGGATGTCAGAATTTGAAAATTTCGGATTTTTCAATTTTTTCGACCAACTCTGATTTTGTCGAAAAAATCTTGCTGAAACTTAGTTTTAGATAATAAAATTCTCTACAAAAAACGTCCCTACACTTTTTGCGCTGCGAGCCACCGTTCACGAGATATGGTTTTTCAAAAATTTGAAAAATTGAAATTGTCCATTTGTCATCTCGGATCAGTCGGGTCGGATCTAGAACATTATGAAATGGATGTCAGAATTTGAAAATTTCGGATTTTTCAATTTTTTCGACCAACTCTGATTTTGTCGAAAAAATCTTGCTGAAACTTAGTTTTAGATAATAAATTTCTCTACAAAAAACGTCCTCTACACTTTTTGCGCTGCGAGCCACCGTTCACGAGATATGGTTTTTCAAAAATTTGAAAAATTGAAATTGTCCATTTGGCATCTCGGATCAGTCGGGTCGGATCTAGGACATTTTGAAATGGATGTCAGAATTTGAAAATTTCGGATTTTTCAATTTTTTCAACCAACTTTGATTTTGTCGAAAAAATCTTGCTGGGACTTATTTTTAGATAATAAAAATCTCTACAAAAAACGTCTCCACACTTTTTGCGCTGCGAGCCACCGTTCATGAGATATGGTTTTTCAAAAATTTGAAAAATTGAAATTGTCCATTTGGCATCTCGGATAAGTCGGGTCGGATCTAGAACATTATGAAATGGATGTCAGAATTTGAAAATTTCGGATTTTCCAATTTTTTCGACCAACTCTGATTTTGTCGAAAAAACCTTGCTGAAACTTAGTTTTAGATAATAAATTTCTCTACAAAAAACGTCTCTACACTTTTTGTGCTGCGAGCCACCGTTCACGAGATATGGTTTTTCAAAAATTTGAAAAATTGAAATTGTCCATTTGGCATCTCGGATCAATCGGGTCGGATCTAGAACATTATGAAATGGATGTCAGAATTTGAAAATTTCGGATTTTTCAATTTTTTCGACCAACTCTGATTTTGTCGAAAAAATCTTGCTAAAACTTAGTTTTAGATAATAAATTTCTCTACAAAAAACGTCTCTACACTTTTTGCGCTGCGAGCCACCGTTCACGAGATATGGTTTTTCAAAAATTTGAAAAATTGAAATTGTCCATTTGGCATCTCGGATCAGTCGGGTCGGATCTAGGACATTTTGAAATGGATGTCAGAATTTGAAAATTTCGGATTTTTTCAATTTTTTCGACCAACTCTGATTTTGTCGAAAAAATCTTGCTGAAACTTAGTTTTAGATAATAAAATTCTCTACAAAAAACGTCCCTACACTTTTTGCGCTGCGAGCCACCGTTCACGAGATATGGTTTTTCAAAAATTTGAAAAATTGAAATTGTCCATTTGTCATCTCGGATCAGTCGGGTCGGATCTAGAACATTATGAAATGGATGTCAGAATTTGAAAATTTCGGATTTTTCAATTTTTTCGACCAACTCTGATTTTGTCGAAAAAATCTTGCTGAAACTTAGTTTTAGATAATAAATTTCTCTACAAAAAACGTCTCTACACTTTTTGCGCTGCGAGCCACCGTTCACGAGATATGGTTTTTCAAAAATTTGAAAAATTGAAATTGTCCATTTGGCATCTCGGATCAGTCGGGTCGGATCTAGGACATTTTGAAATGGATGTCAGAATTTGAAAATTTCGGATTTTTTCAATTTTTTCGACCAACTCTGATTTTGTCGAAAAAATCTTGCTGAAACTTAGTTTTAGATAATAAAATTCTCTACAAAAAACGTCTCTACACTTTTTGCGCTGCGAGCCACCGTTCACGAGATATGGTTTTTCAAAAATTTGAAATATTGAAATTGTCCCTTTGGCATCTCGGATCAGTCGGGTCGGATCTAGGACATTATGAAATGGATGTCAGAATTTGAAAATTTCGAATTTTTCCATATTTTCAACCAACTTTGATTTTGTCGAAAAAATCTTGCTGAAACTTAGTTTCAGATGATAAAATTCTCTACAAAAAACGTTTCCACACTTTTTGCGCTGCGAGTCACCGTTCACGAGATATGACTTGTCAAAAATTTGAAAAATTGAAATTGTCCATTTGGCATCTCGGATCAGTCGGGTCGGATCTAGGACATTATGAAATGGATGTCAGAATTTGAAAATTTCGGATTTTTCAATTTTTTCGACCAACTCTGATTTTGTCGAAAAAATCTTGCTGAAACTTAGTTTTAGATAATAAATTTCTCTACAAAAAACGTCTCTACATTTTTTGCGCTGCGAGTAACGGTTCACGAGATATGACTTGTCAAAAATTTGAAAAATTGAAATTGTCCCTTTGGCATCTCGGATCAGTCGGGTCGGATCTAGGACATTATGAAATGGATGTCAGAATTTGAAAATTTCGAATTCTTCCATATTTTCAACCAACTTTGATTTTGTCGAAAAAATCTTGCTGAAACTTAGTTTCAGATGATAAAATTCTCTACAAAAAACGTTCCCACACTTTTTGCGCTGCGAGTCACCGTTCACGAGATATGACTTGTCAAAAATTTGAAAAAATTGAAATTGTCCATTTGGCATCTCGGATCAGTCGGGTCGGATCTAGGACATTATGAAATGGATGTCAGAATTTGAAAATTTCGGATTTTCCAATTTTTTCGACCAACTCTGATTTTGTCGAAAAAACCTTGCTGAAACTTAGATTTAGATAATAAAATTCTCTACAAAAAACGTCTCTACACTTTTTGCGCTGCGAGTAACCGTTCACGAGATATGACTTGTCAAAAATTTGAAAAATTGAAATTGTCCCTTTGGCATCTCGGATCAGTCGGGTCGGATCTAGGACATTATGAAATGGATGTCAGAATTTGAAAATTTCGAATTTTTCCATATTTTCAACCAACTTTGATTTTGTCGAAAAAATCTTGCTGAAACTTAGTTTCAGATGATAAAATTCTCTACAAAAAACGTTTCCACACTTTTTGCGCTGCGAGTCACCGTTCACGAGATATGGTTTTTCAAAAATTTGAAAAATTGAAATTGTCCATTTGGCATCTCGGATAAGTCGGGTCGGATCTAGAACATTATGAAATGGATGTCAGAATTTGAAAATTTCGGATTTTCCAATTTTTTCGACCAACTCTGATTTTGTCGAAAAAACCTTGCTGAAACTTAGTTTTAGATAATAAATTTCTCTACAAAAAACGTCTCTACACTTTTTGCGCTGCGAGCCACCGTTCACGAGATATGGGTTTTCAAAAATTTGAAAAATTGAAATTGTCCATTTGGCATCTCGGATCAGTCGGGTCGGATCTAGAACATTATGAAATGGATGTCAGAATTTGAAAATTTCGGATTTTTCAATTTTTTCGACCAACTCTGATTTTGTCGAAAAAATCTTGCTGAAACTTAGTTTTAGATAATAAATTTCTCTACAAAAAAACGTCCTCTACACTTTTTGCGCTGCGAGCCACCGTTCACGAGATATGGTTTTTCAAAAATTTGAAAAATTGAAATTGTCCATTTGGCATCTCGGATCAGTCGGGTCGGATCTAGGACATTTTGAAATGGATGTCAGAATTTGAAAATTTCGGATTTTTCAATTTTTTCGACCAACTCTGATTTTGTCGAAAAAATCTTGCTGAAACTTAGTTTTAGATAATAAAATTCTCTACAAAAAACGTCTCTACACTTTTTGCGCTGCGAGTAACCGTTCACGAGATATGACTTGTCAAAAATTTGAAAAATTGAAATTGTCCCTTTGGCATCTCGGATCAGTCGGGTCGGATCTAGGACATTATGAAATGGATGTCAGAATTTGAAAATTTCGAATTTTTCCATATTTTCAACCAACTTTGATTTTGTCGAAAAAATCTTGCTGAAACTTAGTTTCAGATGATAAAATTCTCTACAAAAAACGTTTCCACACTTTTTGCGCTGCGAGTCACCGTTCACGAGATATGACTTGTCAAAAATTTGAAAAATTGAAATTGTCCCTTTGGCATCTCGGATCAGTCGGGTCGGATCTAGGACATTATGAAATGGATGTCAGAATTTGAAAATTTCGGATTTTCCAATTTTTTCGACCAACTCTGATTTTGTCGAAAAAACCTTGCTGAAACTTAGTTCTAGATAATAAATTTCTCTACAAAAAACGTCTCTACACTTTTTGCGCTGCGAGTAACCGTTCACGAGATATGACTTGTCAAAAATTTGAAAAATTGAAATTGTCCCTTTGGCATCTCGGATCAGTCGGGTCGGATCTAGGACATTATGAAATGGATGTCAGAATTTGAAAATTTCGAATTTTTCCATATTTTCAACCAACTTTGATTTTGTCGAAAAAATCTTGCTGAAACTTAGTTTCAGATGATAATATTCTCTACAAAAAACGTTTCCACACTTTTTGCGCTGCGAGTCACCGTTCACGAGATATGACTTGTCAAAAATTTGAAAAATTGAAATTGTCCATTTGGCATCTCGGATCAGTCGGGTCGGATCTAGGACATTATGAAATGGATGTCAGAATTTGAAAATTTCGGATTTTTCAATTTTTTCGACCAACTCTGATTTTGTCGAAAAAATCTTGCTGAAACTTAGTTTTAGATAATAAATTTCTCTACAAAAAACGTCTCTACACTTTTTGCGCTGCGAGTAACCGTTCACGAGATATGACTTGTCAAAAATTTGAAAAATTGAAATTGTCCATTTGGCATCTCGGATCAGTCGGGTCGGATCTAGGACATTATGAAATGGATGTCAGAATTTGAAAATTTCGGATTTTCCAATTTTTTCGACCAACTCTGATTTTGTCGAAAAAACCTTGCTGAAACTTAGATTTAGATAATAAAATTCTCTACAAAAAACGTCTCTACACTTTTTGCGCTGCGAGCCACCGTTCACGAGATATGGTTTTTCAAAAATTTGAAAAATTGAAATTGTCCATTTGGCATCTCGGATCAGTCGGGTCGGATCTAGAACATTATGAAATGGATGTCAGAATTTGAAAATTTTGGATTTTTCAATTTTTTCGACCAACTCTGATTTTGTCGAAAAAATCTTGATGAAACTTAGTTTTAGATAATAAATTTCTCTACAAAAAACGTCTCTACACTTTTTGCGCTGCGAGCCACCGTTCACGAGATATGGTTTTTCAAAAATTTGAAAAATTGAAATTGTCCATTTGGCATCTCGGATCAGTCGGGTCGGATCTAGGACATTTTGAAATGGATGTCAGAATTTGTAAATTTCGGATTTTTCAATTTTTTCGACCAACTCTGATTTTGTCGAAAAAATCTTGCTGAAACTTAGTTTTAGATAATAAAATTCTCTACAAAAAACGTCTCTACACTTTTTGCGCTGCGAGTAACCGTTCACGAGATATGACTTGTCAAAAATTTGAAAAATTGAAATTGTCCCTTTGGCATCTCGGATCAGTCGGGTCGGATCTAGAACATTATGAAATGGATGTCAGAATTCGAAAATTTCGGATTTTTCAATTTTTTCGACCAACTCTGATTTTGTCGAAAAAATCTTGCTGAAACTTAGTTTTAGATAATAAAATTCTCTACAAAAAACGTCTCTACACTTTTTGCGCTGCGAGTAACCGTTCACGAGATATGACTTGTCAAAAATTTGAAAAATTGAAATTGTCCCTTTGGCATCTCGGATCAGTCGGGTCGGATCTAAGTCATTATGAAATGGATGTCAGAATTTGAAAATTTCGAATTTTTCCATATTTTCAACCAACTTTGATTTTGTCGAAAAAATCTTGCTGAAACTTAGTTTCAGATGATAAAATTCTCTACAAAAAACGTTTCCACACTTTTTGCGCTGCGAGTCACCGTTCACGAGATATGACTTGTCAAAAATTTGAAAAATTGAAATTGTCCATTTGGCATCTCGGATCAGTCGGGTCGGATCTAGGACATTATGAAATGGATGTTAGAATTTGAAAATTTCGAATTTTTCAATTTTTTCAACCAACTTTGATTTTGTCGAAAAAATCTTGCTGGAACATAGTTTTAGATAATGGAAATCTCTACAAAAAACGTCTCTACACTTTTTGCGCTGCGAGCCACCGTTCATGAGATATGAAGTGTCGAAGATTTGAAAAATTGGAATTGTCCATTTGGCATCTCGAATCAGTCGGGTCGGATCTAATACATAATGAAATGGATGTCAGAATTTGAAAATTTCGAATTTTTCCATTTTTTCAACCAACTTTGATTTTGTCAAAAATCTTGCTGAAACTTAGTTTTAGATAATAAAATTCTCTACAAAAAACGTCTCTACACTTTTTGCGGTGCGAGCCACCGTTCATGAGATATGAAGTGTCGAAGATTTAAAAAGTTGAAATTGTCCATTTGGCATCTCGGATCAGTCGGTTCGGATCTAATACATAATGAAATGGATGTCATAATTCGAAAAGTTCGAATTTTTCAATTTTTTCAACCAACTTTGATTTTGTCGAAAAAATCTTGCTGGAACTTAGTTTTAGATAATGGAAATCTCTACAAAAAACGTCTCTACACTTTTTGCGCTGCGAGCCACCGTTCACGAGATATGGTTTTTCAAAAATTTGAAAAATTGAAATTGTCCATTTGGCATCTCGGATCAGTCGGGTCGGATCTAGGACATTTTGAAATGGATGTCAGAATTTGAAAATTTCGGATTTTTCAATTTTTTCGACCAACTCTGATTTTGTCGAAAAAATCTTGCTGAAACTTAGTTTTAGATAATAAAATTCTCTACAAAAAACGTCTCTACACTTTTTGCGCTGCGAGTAACCGTTCACGAGATATGACTTGTCAAAAATTTGAAAAATTGAAATTGTCCCTTTGGCATCTCGGATCAGTCGGGTCGGATCTAGGACATTATGAAATGGATGTCAGAATTTGAAAATTTCGAATTTTTCCATATTTTCAACCAACTTTGATTTTGTCGAAAAAATCTTGCTGAAACTTAGTTTCAGATGATAAAATTCTCTACAAAAAACGTTTCCACACTTTTTGCGCTGCGAGTCACCGTTCACGAGATATGACTTGTCAAAAATTTGAAAAATTGAAATTGTCCCTTTGGCATCTCGGATCAGTCGGGTCGGATCTAGGACATTATGAAATGGATGTCAGAATTTGAAAATTTCGAATTTTTCCATATTTTCAACCATCTTTGATTTTGTCGAAAAAATCTTGCTGAAACTTAGTTTCAGATGATAAAATTCTCTACAAAAAACGTTTCCACACTTTTTGCGCTGCGAGTCACCGTTCACGAGATATGACTTGTCAAAAATTTGAAAAATTGAAATTGTCCATTTGGCATCTCGGATCAGTCGGGTCGGATCTAGGACATTATGAAATGGATGTCAGAATTTGAAAATTTCGGATTTTCCAATTTTTTCGACCAACTCTGATTTTGTCGAAAAAACCTTGCTGAAACTTAGTTTTAGATAATAAATTTCTCTACAAAAATCGTCTCTACACTTTTTGCGCTGCGAGCCACCGTTCACGAGATATGGTTTTTCAAAAATTTGAAAAATTGAAATTGTCCATTTGGCATCTCGGATCAGTCGGGTCGGATCTAGAACATTATGAAATGGATGTCAGAATTTGAAAATTTTGGATTTTTCAATTTTTTCGACCAACTCTGATTTTGTCGAAAAAATCTTGATGAAACTTAGTTTTAGATAATAAATTTCTCTACAAAAAACGTCTCTACACTTTTTGCGCTGCGAGCCACCGTTCACGAGATATGGTTTTTCAAAAATTTGAAAAATTGAAATTGTCCATTTGGCATCTCGGATCAGTCGGGTCGGATCTAGGACATTTTGAAATGGATGTCAGAATTTGTAAATTTCGGATTTTTCAATTTTTTCGACCAACTCTGATTTTGTCGAAAAAATCTTGCTGAAACTTAGTTTTAGATAATAAAATTCTCTACAAAAAACGTCTCTACACTTTTTGCGCTGCGAGTAACCGTTCACGAGATATGACTTGTCAAAAATTTGAAAAATTGAAATTGTCCCTTTGGCATCTCGGATCAGTCGGGTCGGATCTAGAACATTATGAAATGGATGTCAGAATTCGAAAATTTCGGATTTTTCAATTTTTTCGACCAACTCTGATTTTGTCGAAAAAATCTTGCTGAAACTTAGTTTTAGATAATAAAATTCTCTACAAAAAACGTCTCTACACTTTTTGCGCTGCGAGTAACCGTTCACGAGATATGACTTGTCAAAAATTTGAAAAATTGAAATTGTCCCTTTGGCATCTCGGATCAGTCGGGTCGGATCTAAGTCATTATGAAATGGATGTCAGAATTTGAAAATTTCGAATTTTTCCATATTTTCAACCAACTTTGATTTTGTCGAAAAAATCTTGCTGAAACTTAGTTTCAGATGATAAAATTCTCTACAAAAAACGTTTCCACACTTTTTGCGCTGCGAGTCACCGTTCACGAGATATGACTTGTCAAAAATTTGAAAAATTGAAATTGTCCATTTGGCATCTCGGATCAGTCGGGTCGGATCTAGGACATTATGAAATGGATGTTAGAATTTGAAAATTTCGAATTTTTCAATTTTTTCAACCAACTTTGATTTTGTCGAAAAAATCTTGCTGGAACTTAGTTTTAGATAATGGAAATCTCTACAAAAAACGTCTCTACACTTTTTGCGCTGCGAGCCACCGTTCATGAGATATGAAGTGTCGAAGATTTGAAAAATTGGAATTGTCCATTTGGCATCTCGAATCAGTCGGGTCGGATCTAATACATAATGAAATGGATGTCAGAATTGGAAAATTTCGAATTTTTCCATTTTTTCAACCAACTTTGATTTTGTCAAAAATCTTGCTGAAACTTAGTTTTAGATAATAAAATTCTCTACAAAAAACGTCTCTACACTTTTTGCGGTGCGAGCCACCGTTCATGAGATATGAAGTGTCGAAGATTTAAAAAGTTGAAATTGTCCATTTGGCATCTCGGATCAGTCGGTTCGGATCTAATACATAATGAAATGGATGTCATAATTCGAAAAGTTCGAATTTTTCAATTTTTTCAACCAACTTTGATTTTGTCGAAAAAATCTTGCTGGAACTTAGTTTTAGATAATAAAATTATCTACAAAAAACGTCTCCACACTTTTTGCACTGCGAGTCACCGTTCACGAGATATGACTTGTCAAAAATTTGAAAAATTGGAATTGTCCCTTTGGCATCTCGGATCAATCGGGTCGGATTTAGGACATTATGAAATGAATGTCAGAATTTGAAAATTTCGGATTTTTCAATTTCGTCAACCAACTTTGATTTTGTCGAAAAAATCTTGCTGGAACTTAGTTTTAGATAATAAATTTCTCTGCAAAAAACGTCTACACACTTTTTGCGCTGCGAGCCACCGTTCACGAGATATGACTTGTCAAAAATTTGAAAAATTGAAATTGTCCATTTGGCATCTCGGATCAGTCGGGTCGGATCTAGGACATTATGAAATGGATGTCAGAATTTAAATATTTCGGATTTTTCAATTTTTTAACCAACTTTGATTTTGTCGAAAAAATCTTGCTTGAACTTAGTTTTAGATAATGAAGTTCTCTACAAAAAACGTCTCCATACTTTTTGCGCTGCGAGCCACCGTTCACGAGATATGACTTGTCAAAAATTTGAAAAATCGAAATTGTCCATTTGGCATCTCGGATCAGTCGGGTCGGATCTAGGACATTATGAAATGGATGTCAGAATTTGAAAATTTCGGATTTTTCAATTTTTTCAACCAACTTTGATTTTGTCGAAAAAATCTTGCTGGAACTTAGTTTTAGATAATAAAATTCTCTACGAAAAATGTCTCCACACTTTTTGCGCTGCGAGCCACCGTTCACGAGATATGACTTGTGAAAAATTTGAAAAATCGAAATTGTCCATTTGGCATCTCGGATCAGTCGCGTCGGATCTAGAACATTATGAAATGGATGTCAGAATTTGAAAATTTCGAATTTTTCCATTTTTTCAACCAACTTTGATTTTGTCAAAAATCTTGCTGAAACTTAGTTTTAGATAATAAAATTCTCTACAAAAAACGTCTCTACACTTTTTGCGCTGCAAGCCACCGTTCACGAGATATGAAGTGTCAAAGAGTCGAAAAATTCGAATTTTGACTTTTTCCCAGTCAAAATTGATTTTATCGGAAAAATCTTGCTGGGACTTAGTTTTAGATAATAAAATGTTCTACAAAAAACGTCTCTACACTTTTTGCGCTGCAAGCCACCGTTCATGAGATATGACTTGTCAAAAATTTGAAAAATTGAAATTGTCCATTTGGCATCTCGGATCAGTCGGGTCGGAACTAGGACATTATGAAATGGATGTCAGAGTTTGAAAATTTCGGATTTTTCAATTTTTTCAACCAACTTTGATTTTGTCGAAAAAATCTTGCTGGGACTTATTTTTAGATAATAAAATTCTCTACAAAAAACGTCTCCACACTTTTTGCACTGCGAGTCACCGTTCACGAGATATGACTTGTCAAAAATTTGAAAAATTGGAATTGTCCCTTTGGCATCTCGGATCAATCGGGTCGGATTTAGGACATTATGAAATGAATGTCAGAATTTGAAAATTTCGGATTTTTCAATTTCGTCAACCAACTTTGATTTTGTCGAAAAAATCTTGCTGGAACTTAGTTTTAGATAATAAATTTCTCTACAAAAAACGTCTACACACTTTTTGCGCTGCGAGCCACCGTTCACGAGATATGACTTGTCAAAAATTTGAAAAATTGAAATTGTCCATTTGGCATCTCGGATCAGTCGGGTCGGATCTAGGACATTATGAAATGGATGTCAGAATTTAAATATTTCGGATTTTTTAATTTTTTCAACCAACTTTGATTTTGTCGAAAAAATCTTGCTTGAACTTAGTTTTAGATAATGAAGTTCTCTACAAAAAACGTCTCCATACTTTTTGCGCTGCGAGCCACCGTTCACGAGATATGACTTGTCAAAAATTTGAAAAATCGAAATTGTCCATTTGGCATCTCGGATCAGTCGGGTCGGATCTAGGACATTATGAAATGGATTTCAGAATTTGAAAATTTCGGATTTTTCAATTTTTTCAACCAACTTTGATTTTGTCGAAAAAATCTTGCTGGAACTTAGTTTTAGATAATAAAATTCTCTACGAAAAATGTCTCCACACTTTTTGCGCTGCGAGCCACCGTTCACGAGATATGACTTGTGAAAAATTTGAAAAATCGAAATTGTCCATTTGGCATCTCGGATCAGTCGCGTCGGATCTAGAACATTATGAAATGGATGTCAGAATTTGAAAATTTCGAATTTTTCCATTTTTTCAACCAACTTTGATTTTGTCAAAAATCTTGCTGAAACTTAGTTTTAGATAATAAAATTCTCTACAAAAAACGTCTCTACACTTTTTGCGCTGCAAGCCACCGTTCACGAGATATGAAGTGTCAAAGAGTCGGAAAATTCGAATTTTGACTTTTTCCCAGTCAAAATTGATTTTATCGGAAAAATCTTGCTGGGACTTAGTTTTAGATAATAAAATGCTCTACAAAAAACGTCTCTACACTTTTTGCGCTGCAAGCCACCGTTCATGAGATATGACTTGTCAAAAATTTGAAAAATTGAAATTGTCCATTTGGCATCTCGGATCAGTCGGGTCGGAACTAGGACATTATGAAATGGATGTCAGAGTTTGAAAATTTCGGATTTTCCAATTTTTTCGACCAACTCTGATTTTGTCGAAAAAATCTTCCTGGAACTTAGTTTTAGATAATAAAATTCTCTACAAAAAACGTCTCTACACTTTTTGCGCTGCAAGCCACCGTTCATGAGATATGACTTGTCAAAAATTTGAAAAATTGAAATTGTCCATTTGGCATCTCGGATCAGTCGGGTCGGATCTAGGACATTATGAAATGGATGTCAGAATTTGAAAATTTCGGATTTTCCAATTTTTTCGACCAACTCTGATTTTGTCGAAAAAATCTTCTTGGAACTTAGTTTTAGATAATAAAATTCTCTACAAAAAATGTCTCTACACTTTTTGCGCTGCAAGCCACCGTTCATGAGATATGACTTGTCAAAAATTTGAAAAATTGAAATTGTCCATTTGGCATCTCGGATCAGTCGGGTCGGAACTAGGACATTATGAAATGGATGTCAGAGTTTGAAAATTTCGGATTTTTCAATTTTTTCAACCAACTTTGATTTTGTCGAAAAAATCTTGCTGGGACTTATTTTTAGATAATAAAAATCTCTACAAAAAACGTCTCCACACTTTTTGCGCTGCGAGCCACCGTTCATGAGATATGGTTTTTCAAAAATTTGAAAAATTGAAATTGTCCATTTGGCATCTCGGATAAGTCGGGTCGGATCTAGAACATTATGAAATGGATGTCAGAATTTGAAAATTTCGGATTTTCCAATTTTTTCGACCAACTCTGATTTTGTCGAAAAAACCTTGCTGAAACTTAGTTTTAGATAATAAATTTCTCTACAAAAAACGTCTCTACACTTTTTGTGCTGCGAGCCACCGTTCACGAGATATGGTTTTTCAAAAATTTGAAAAATTGAAATTGTCCCTTTGGCATCTCGGATCAGTCGGGTCGGATCTAGGACATTATGAAATGGATGTCAGAATTTGAAAATTTCGAATTTTTCCATATTTTCAACCAACTTTGATTTTGTCGAAAAAATCTTGCTGAAACTTAGTTTCAGATGATAAAATTCTCTACAAAAAACGTTTCCACACTTTTTGCGCTGCGAGTCACCGTTCACGAGATATGACTTGTCAAAAATTTGAAAAATTGAAATTGTCCCTTTGGCATCTCGGATCAGTCGGGTCGGATCTAGGACATTATGAAATGGATGTCAGAATTTGAAAATTTCGGATTTTCCAATTTTTTCGACCAACTCTGATTTTGTCGAAAAAACCTTGCTGAAACTTAGTTCTAGATAATAAATTTCTCTACAAAAAACGTCTCTACACTTTTTGCGCTGCGAGTAACCGTTCACGAGATATGACTTGTCAAAAATTTGAAAAATTGAAATTGTCCCTTTGGCATCTCGGATCAGTCGGGTCGGATCTAGGACATTATGAAATGGATGTCAGAATTTGAAAATTTCGAATTTTTCCATATTTTCAACCAACTTTGATTTTGTCGAAAAAATCTTGCTGAAACTTAGTTTCAGATGATAATATTCTCTACAAAAAACGTTTCCACACTTTTTGCGCTGCGAGTCACCGTTCACGAGATATGACTTGTCAAAAATTTGAAAAATTGAAATTGTCCATTTGGCATCTCGGATCAGTCGGGTCGGATCTAGGACATTATGAAATGGATGTCAGAATTTGAAAATTTCGGATTTTTTCAATTTTTTCGACCAACTCTGATTTTGTCGAAAAAATCTTGCTGAAACTATTTTTAGATAATAAATTTCTCTACAAAAAACGTCTCTACACTTTTTGCGCTGCGAGTAACCGTTCACGAGATATGACTTGTCAAAAATTTGAAAAATTGAAATTGTCCATTTGGCATCTCGGATCAGTCGGGTCGGATCTAGGGACATTATGAAATGGATGTCAGAATTTGAAAATTTCGGATTTTCCAATTTTTTCGACCAACTCTGATTTTGTCGAAAAACCTTGCTGAAACTTAGATTTAGATAATAAAATTCTCTACAAAAAACGTCTCTACACTTTTTGCGCTGCGAGTAACCGTTCACGAGATATGACTTGTCAAAAATTTGAAAAATTGAAATTGTCCCTTTGGCATCTCGGATCAGTCGGGTCGGATCTAGGACATTATGAAATGGATGTCAGAATTTGAAAATTTCGAATTTTTCCATATTTTCAACCATCTTTGATTTTGTCGAAAAAATCTTGCTGAAACTTAGTTTCAGATGATAAAATTCTCTACAAAAAACGTTTCCACACTTTTTGCGCTGCGAGTCACCGTTCACGAGATATGACTTGTCAAAAATTTGAAAAATTGAAATTGTCCATTTGGCATCTCGGATCAGTCGGGTCGGATCTAGGACATTATGAAATGGATGTCAGAATTTGAAAATTTCGGATTTTCCAATTTTTTCGACCAACTCTGATTTTGTCGAAAAAACCTTGCTGAAACTTAGTTTTAGATAATAAATTTCTCTACAAAAATCGTCTCTACACTTTTTGCGCTGCGAGCCACCGTTCACGAGATATGGTTTTTCAAAAATTTGAAAAATTGAAATTGTCCATTTGGCATCTCGGATCAGTCGGGTCGGATCTAGAACATTATGAAATGGATGTCAGAATTTGAAAATTTTGGATTTTTCAATTTTTTCGACCAACTCTGATTTTGTCGAAAAAATCTTGATGAAACTTAGTTTTAGATAATAAATTTCTCTACAAAAAACGTCTCTACACTTTTTGCGCTGCGAGCCACCGTTCACGAGATATGGTTTTTCAAAAATTTGAAAAATTGAAATTGTCCATTTGGCATCTCGGATCAGTCGGGTCGGATCTAGGACATTTTGAAATGGATGTCAGAATTTGAAAATTTCGGATTTTTCAATTTTTTCGACCAACTCTGATTTTGTCGAAAAAATCTTGCTGAAACTTAGTTTTAGATAATAAAATTCTCTACAAAAAACGTCTCTACACTTTTTGCGCTGCGAGTAACGTTCACGAGATATGACTTGTCAAAAATTTGAAAAATTGAAATTGTCCCTTTGGCATCTCGGATCAGTCGGGTCGGATCTAGAACATTATGAAATGGATGTCAGAATTCGAAAATTTCGGATTTTTCAATTTTTTCGACCAACTCTGATTTTGTCGAAAAAATCTTGCTGAAACTTAGTTTTAGATAATAAAAATCTCTACAAAAAACGTCTCTACACTCTTTGCGGTGCGAGCCACCGTTCATGAGATATGAAGTGTCGAAGATTTAAAAAGTTGAAATTGTCCATTTGGCATCTCGGATCAGTCGGTTCGGATCTAATACATAATGAAATGGATGTCATAATTCGAAAAGTTCGAATTTTTCAATTTTTTCAACCAACTTTGATTTTGTCGAAAAAATCTTGCTAGAACTTAGTTTTAGATAATAAAATTCTCTACAAAAAACGTCTCTACACTTTTTGCACTGCGAGTCACCGTTCACGAGATATGACTTGTCAAAAATTTGAAAAATTGGAATTGTCCCTTTGGCATCTCGGATCAATCGGGTCGGATTTAGGACATTATGAAATGAATGTCAGAATTTGAAAATTTCGGATTTTCCAATTTCGTCAACCAACTTCGATTTTGTCGAAAAAATCTTGCTGGAACTTAGTTTTAGATAATAAATTTCTCTACAAAAAACGTCTCTACACTTTTTGCGGTGCGAGCCACCGTTCATGAGATATGAAGTGTCGAAGATTTAAAAAGTTAAAATTGTCCATTTGGCATCTCGGATCAGTCGGTTCGGATCTAATACATAATGAAATGGATGTCATAATTCGAAAAGTTCGAATTTTTCAATTTTTTCAACCAACTTTGATTTTGTCGAAAAAATCTTGCTGGAACTTAGTTTTAGATAATAAAATTCTCTACAAAAAACGTCTCCACACTTTTTGCACTGCGAGTCACCGTTCACGAGATATGACTTGTCAAAAATTTGAAAAATTGGAATTGTCCCTTTGGCATCTCGGATCAATCGGGTCGGATTTAGGACATTATGAAATGAATGTCAGAATTTGAAAATTTCGGATTTTTCAATTTCGTCAACCAACTTTGATTTTGTCGAAAAAATCTTGCTGGAACTTAGTTTTAGATAATAAATTTCTCTACAAAAAATGTCTCCACACTTTTTGCGCTGCGAGCCACCGTTCACGAGATATGACTTGTGAAAAATTTGAAAAATCGAAATTGTCCATTTGGCATCTCGGATCAGTCGCGTCGGATCTAGAACATTATGAAATGGATGTCAGAATTTGAAAATTTCGAATTTTTCCATTTTTTCAACCAACTTTGATTTTGTCAAAAATCTTGCTGAAACTTAGTTTTAGATAATAAAATTCTCTACAAAAAACGTCTCTACACTTTTTGCGCTGCAAGCCACCGTTCACGAGATATGAAGTGTCAAAGAGTCGAAAAATTCGAATTTTGACTTTTTCCCAGTCAAAATTGATTTTATCGGAAAAATCTTGCTGGGACTTAGTTTTAGATAATAAAATGCTCTACAAAAAACGTCTCTACACTTTTTGCGCTGCAAGCCACCGTTCATGAGATATGACTTGTCAAAAATTTGAAAAATTGAAATTGTCCATTTGGCATCTCGGATCAGTCGGGTCGGAACTAGGACATTATGAAATGGATGTCAGAGTTTGAAAATTTCGGATTTTTCAATTTTTTCAACCAACTTTGTTTTGTCGAAAAAATCTTGCTGGGACTTATTTTTAGATAATAAAATTCTCTACAAAAAACGTCTCCACACTTTTTGCGCTGCGAGCCACCGTTCATGAGATATGGTTTTTCAAAAATTTGAAAAATTGAAATTGTCCATTTGACATCTCGGATAAGTCGGGTCGGATCTAGAACATTATGAAATGGATGTCAGAATTCGAAAATTTCGGATTTTTCAATTTTTTCGACCAACTCTGATTTTGTCGAAAAAATCTTGCTGAAACTTAGTTTTAGATAATAAAATTCTCTACAAAAAACGTCTCTACACTTTTTGCGCTGCGAGTAACCGTTCACGAGATATGACTTGTCAAAAATTTGAAAAATTGAAATTGTCCCTTTGGCATCTCGGATCAGTCGGGTCGGATCTAAGTCATTATGAAATGGATGTCAGAATTTGAAAATTTCGAATTTTTCCATATTTTCAACCAACTTTGATTTTGTCGAAAAAATCTTGCTGAAACTTAGTTTCAGATGATAAAATTCTCTACAAAAAACGTTTCCACACTTTTTGCGCTGCGAGTCACCGTTCACGAGATATGACTTGTCAAAAATTTGAAAAATTGAAATTGTCCATTTGGCATCTCGGATCAGTCGGGTCGGATCTAGGACATTATGAAATGGATGTTAGAATTTGAAAATTTCGAATTTTTCAATTTTTTCAACCAACTTTGATTTTGTCGAAAAAATCTTGCTGGAACTTAGTTTTAGATAATGGAAATCTCTACAAAAAACGTCTCTACACTTTTTTGCGCTGCGAGCCACCGTTCATGAGATATGAAGTGTCGAAGATTTGAAAAATTGGAATTGTCCATTTGGCATCTCGAATCAGTCGGGTCGGATCTAATACATAATGAAATGGATGTCAGAATTTGAAAATTTCGAATTTTTCCATTTTTTCAACCAACTTTGATTTTGTCAAAAATCTTGCTGAAACTTAGTTTTAGATAATAAAATTCTCTACAAAAAACGTCTCTACACTTTTTGCGGTGCGAGCCACCGTTCATGAGATATGAAGTGTCGAAGATTTAAAAAGTTGAAATTGTCCATTTGGCATCTCGGATCAGTCGGTTCGGATCTAATACATAATGAAATGGATGTCATAATTCGAAAAGTTCGAATTTTTCAATTTTTTCAACCAACTTTGATTTTGTCGAAAAAATCTTGCTGGAACTTAGTTTTAGATAATAAAATTCTCTACAAAAAACGTCTCCACACTTTTTGCACTGCGAGTCACCGTTCACGAGATATGACTTGTCAAAAATTTGAAAAATTGGAATTGTCCCTTTGGCATCTCGGATCAATCGGGTCGGATTTAGGACATTATGAAATGAATGTCAGAATTTGAAAATTTCGGATTTTTCAATTTCGTCAACCAACTTTGATTTTGTCGAAAAAATCTTGCTGGAACTTAGTTTTAGATAATAAATTTCTCTACAAAAAACGTCTACACACTTTTTGCGCTGCGAGCCACCGTTCACGAGATATGACTTGTCAAAAATTTGAAAAATTGAAATTGTCCATTTGGCATCTCGGATCAGTCGGGTCGGATCTAGGGACATTATGAAATGGATGTCAGAATTTAAATATTTCGGATTTTTCAATTTTTTCAACCAACTTTGATTTTGTCGAAAAAATCTTGCTTGAACTTAGTTTTAGATAATGAAGTTCTCTACAAAAAACGTCTCCATACTTTTTGCGCTGCGAGCCACCGTTCACGAGATATGACTTGTCAAAAATTTGAAAAATCGAAATTGTCCATTTGGCATCTCGGATCAGTCGGGTCGGATCTAGGACATTATGAAATGGATGTCAGAATTTGAAAATTTCGGATTTTTCAATTTTTTCAACCAACTTTGATTTTGTCGAAAAAATCTTGCTGGAACTTAGTTTTAGATAATAAAATTCTCTACGAAAAATGTCTCCACACTTTTTGCGCTGCGAGCCACCGTTCACGAGATATGACTTGTGAAAAATTTGAAAAATCGAAATTGTCCATTTGGCATCTCGGATCAGTCGCGTCGGATCTAGAACATTATGAAATGGATGTCAGAATTTGAAAATTTCGAATTTTTCCATTTTTTCAACCAACTTTGATTTTGTCAAAAATCTTGCTGAAACTTAGTTTTAGATAATAAAATTCTCTACAAAAAACGTCTCTACACTTTTTGCGCTGCAAGCCACCGTTCACGAGATATGAAGTGTCAAAGAGTCGAAAAATTCGAATTTTGACTTTTTCCCAGTCAAAATTGATTTTATCGAAAAAATCTTGCTGGGACTTAGTTTTAGATAATAAAATGCTCTACAAAAAACGTCTCTACACTTTTTGCGCTGCAAGCCACCGTTCATGAGATATGACTTGTCAAAAATTTGAAAAATTGAAATTGTCCATTTGGCATCTCGGTCAGTCGGGTCGGAACTAGGACATTATGAAATGGATGTCAGAGTTTGAAAATTTCGGATTTTTCAATTTTTTCAACCAACTTTGATTTTGTCGAAAAAATCTTGCTGGGACTTATTTTTAGATAATAAAATTCTCTACAAAAAACGTCTCCACACTTTTTGCGCTGCGAGCCACCGTTCATGAGATATGGTTTTTCAAAAATTTGAAAAATTGAAATTGTCCATTTGACATCTCGGATAAGTCGGGTCGGATCTAGAACATTATGAAATGGATGTCAGAATTTGAAAATTTCGGATTTTCCAATTTTTTCGACCAACTCTGATTTTGTCGAAAAAACCTTGCTGAAACTTAGTTTTAGATAATAAATTTCTCTACAAAAAACGTCTCTACACTTTTTGCGCTGCGAGCCACCGTTCACGAGATATGGTTTTTCAAAAATTTGAAAAATTGAAATTGTCCATTTGGCATCTCGGATCAATCGGGTCGGATCTAGAACATTATGAAATGGATGTCAGAATTTGAAAATTTCGGATTTTTCAATTTTTTCGACCAACTCTGATTTTGTCGAAAAAATCTTGCTAAAACTTAGTTTTAGATAATAAATTTCTCTACAAAAAACGTCTCTACACTTTTTGCGCTGCGAGCCACCGTTCACGAGATATGGTTTTTCAAAAATTTGAAAAATTGAAATTGTCCATTTGGCATCTCGGATCAGTCGGGTCGGATCTAGGACATTTTGAAATGGATGTCAGAATTTGAAAATTTCGGATTTTTCAATTTTTTCGACCAACTCTGATTTTGTCGAAAAAATCTTGCTGAAACTTAGTTTTAGATAATAAAATTCTCTACAAAAAACGTCTCTACACTTTTTGCGCTGCGAGCCACCGTTCACGAGATATGGTTTTTCAAAAATTTGAAAAATTGAAATTGTCCATTTGTCATCTCGGATCAGTCGGGTCGGATCTAGAACATTATGAAATGGATGTCAGAATTTGAAAATTTCGGATTTTTCAATTTTTTCGACCAACTCTGATTTTGTCGAAAAAATCTTGCTGAAACTTAGTTTTAGATAATAAATTTCTCTACAAAAAACGTCTCTACACTTTTTGCGCTGCGAGCCACCGTTCACGAGATATGGTTTTTCAAAAATTTGAAAAATTGAAATTGTCCATTTGGCATCTCGGATCAGTCGGGTCGGATCTAGGACATTTTGAAATGGATGTCAGAATTTGAAAATTTCGGATTTTTCATTTTTTTCGACCAACTCTGATTTTGTCGAAAAAATCTTGCTGAAACTTAGTTTTAGATAATAAAATTCTCTACAAAAAACGTCTCTACACTTTTTGCGCTGCGAGCCACCGTTCACGAGATATGGTTTTTCAAAAATTTGAAATATTGAAATTGTCCCTTTGGCATCTCGGATCAGTCGGGTCGGATCTAGGACATTATGAAATGGATGTCAGAATTTGAAAATTTCGGATTTTCCAATTTTTTCGACCAACTCTGATTTTGTCGAAAAAAACCTTGCTGAAACTTAGTTCTAGATAATAAATTTCTCTACAAAAAACGTCTCTACACTTTTTGCGCTGCGAGTAACCGTTCACGAGATATGACTTGTCAAAAATTTGAAAAATTGAAATTGTCCCTTTGGCATCTCGGATCAGTCGGGTCGGATCTAGGACATTATGAAATGGATGTCAGAATTTGAAAATTTCGAATTTTTCCATATTTTCAACCAACTTTGATTTTGTCGAAAAAATCTTGCTGAAACTTAGTTTCAGATGATAATATTCTCTACAAAAAACGTTTCCACACTTTTTGCGCTGCGAGTCACCGTTCACGAGATATGACTTGTCAAAAATTTGAAAAATTGAAATTGTCCATTTGGCATCTCGGATCAGTCGGGTCGGATCTAGGACATTATGAAATGGATGTCAGAATTTGAAAATTTCGGATTTTTCAATTTTTTCGACCAACTCTGATTTTGTCGAAAAAATCTTGCTGAAACTTAGTTTTAGATAATAAATTTCTCTACAAAAAACGTCTCTACACTTTTTGCGCTGCGAGTAACCGTTCACGAGATATGACTTGTCAAAAATTTGAAAAATTGAAATTGTCCATTTGGCATCTCGGATCAGTCGGGTCGGATCTAGGACATTATGAAATGGATGTCAGAATTTGAAAATTTCGGATTTTCCAATTTTTTCGACCAACTCTGATTTTGTCGAAAAAACCTTGCTGAAACTTAGATTTAGATAATAAAATTCTCTACAAAAAACGTCTCTACACTTTTTGCGCTGCGAGTAACCGTTCACGAGATATGACTTGTCAAAAATTTGAAAAATTGAAATTGTCCCTTTGGCATCTCGGATCAGTCGGGTCGGATCTAGGACATTATGAAATGGATGTCAGAATTTGAAAATTTCGAATTTTTCCATATTTTCAACCATCTTTGATTTTGTCGAAAAAATCTTGCTGAAACTTAGTTTCAGATGATAAAATTCTCTACAAAAAACGTTTCCACACTTTTTGCGCTGCGAGTCACCGTTCACGAGATATGACTTGTCAAAAATTTGAAAAATTGAAATTGTCCATTTGGCATCTCGGATCAGTCGGGTCGGATCTAGGACATTATGAAATGGATGTCAGAATTTGAAAATTTCGGATTTTCCAATTTTTTCGACCAACTCTGATTTTGTCGAAAAAACCTTGCTGAAACTTAGTTTTAGATAATAAATTTCTCTACAAAAATCGTCTCTACACTTTTTGCGCTGCGAGCCACCGTTCACGAGATATGGTTTTTCAAAAATTTGAAAAATTGAAATTGTCCATTTGGCATCTCGGATCAGTCGGGTCGGATCTAGAACATTATGAAATGGATGTCAGAATTTGAAAATTTCGGATTTTTCAATTTTTTCGACCAACTCTGATTTTGTCGAAAAAATCTTGCTGAAACTTAGTTTTAGATAATAAAATTCTCTACAAAAAACGTCTCTACACTTTTTGCGCTGCGAGTAACCGTTCACGAGATATGACTTGTCAAAAATTTGAAAAATTGAAATTGTCCCTTTGGCATCTCGGATCAGTCGGGTCGGATCTAGAACATTATGAAATGGATGTCAGAATTCGAAAATTTCGGATTTTTCAATTTTTTCGACCAACTCTGATTTTGTCGAAAAAATCTTGCTGAAACTTAGTTTTAGATAATAAAATTCTCTACAAAAAACGTCTCTACACTTTTTGCGCTGCGAGTAACCGTTCACGAGATATGACTTGTCAAAAATTTGAAAAATTGAAATTGTCCCTTTGGCATCTCGGATCAGTCGGGTCGGATCTAAGTCATTATGAAATGGATGTCAGAATTTGAAAATTTCGAATTTTTCCATATTTTCAACCAACTTTGATTTTGTCGAAAAAATCTTGCTGAAACTTAGTTTCAGATGATAAAATTCTCTACAAAAAACGTTTCCACACTTTTTGCGCTGCGAGTCACCGTTCACGAGATATGACTTGTCAAAAATTTGAAAAATTGAAATTGTCCATTTGGCATCTCGGATCAGTCGGGTCGGATC
This sequence comes from Microctonus brassicae, assembly GCA_918226075.1. NCBI lineage: Eukaryota > Metazoa > Arthropoda > Insecta > Hymenoptera > Braconidae > Microctonus > Microctonus brassicae. Next base: position 8,103,118 of record OW445489.1, read on the forward strand.
TAGGACATTATGAAATGGATGTTAGAATTTGAAAATTTCGAATTTTTCAATTTTTTCAACCAACTTTGATTTTGTCGAAAAAATCTTGCTGGAACTTAGTTTTAGATAATGGAAATCTCTACAAAAAACGTCTCTACACTTTTTGCGCTGCGAGCCACCGTTCATGAGATATGAAGTGTCGAAGATTTGAAAAATTGGAATTGTCCATTTGGCATCTCGAATCAGTCGGGTCGGATCTAATACATAATGAAATGGATGTCAGAATTTGAAAATTTCGAATTTTTCCATTTTTTCAACCAACTTTGATTTTGTCAAAAATCTTGCTGAAACTTAGTTTTAGATAATAAAATTCTCTACAAAAAACGTCTCTACACTTTTTGCGGTGCGAGCCACCGTTCATGAGATATGAAGTGTCGAAGATTTAAAAAGTTGAAATTGTCCATTTGGCATCTCGGATCAGTCGGTTCGGATCTAATACATAATGAAATGGATGTCATAATTCGAAAAGTTCGAATTTTTCAATTTTTTCAACCAACTTTGATTTTGTCGAAAAAATCTTGCTGGAACTTAGTTTTAGATAATAAAATTCTCTACAAAAAACGTCTCCACACTTTTTGCACTGCGAGTCACCGTTCACGAGATATGACTTGTCAAAAATTTGAAAAATTGGAATTGTCCCTTTGGCATCTCGGATCAATCGGGTCGGATTTAGGACATTATGAAATGAATGTCAGAATTTGAAAATTTCGGATTTTTCAATTTCGTCAACCAACTTTGATTTTGTCGAAAAAATCTTGCTGGAACTTAGTTTTAGATAATAAATTTCTCTACAAAAAACGTCTACACACTTTTTGCGCTGCGAGCCACCGTTCACGAGATATGACTTGTCAAAAATTTGAAAAATTGAAATTGTCCATTTGGCATCTCGGATCAGTCGGGTCGGATCTAGGACATTATGAAATGGATGTCAGAATTTAAATATTTCGGATTTTTCAATTTTTTCAACCAACTTTGATTTTGTCGAAAAAATCTTGCTTGAACTTAGTTTTAGATAATGAAGTTCTCTACAAAAAACGTCTCCATACTTTTTGCGCTGCGAGCCACTGTTCACGAGATATGACTTGTCAAAAATTTGAAAAATCGAAATTGTCCATTTGGCATCTCGGATCAGTCGGGTCGGATCTAGGACATTATGAAATGGATGTCAGAATTTGAAAATTTCGGATTTTTCAATTTTTTCAACCAACTTTGATTTTGTCGAAAAAATCTTGCTGGAACTTAGTTTTAGATAATAAAATTCTCTACGAAAAATGTCTCCACACTTTTTGCGCTGCGAGCCACCGTTCACGAGATATGACTTGTGAAAAATTTGAAAAATCGAAATTGTCCATTTGGCATCTCGGATCAGTCGCGTCGGATCTAGAACATTATGAAATGGATGTCAGAATTTGAAAATTTCGAATTTTTCCATTTTTTCAACCAACTTTGATTTTGTCAAAAATCTTGCTGAAACTTAGTTTTAGATAATAAAATTCTCTACAAAAAACGTCTCTACACTTTTTGCGCTGCAAGCCACCGTTCACGAGATATGAAGTGTCAAAGAGTCGAAAAATTCGAATTTTGACTTTTTCCCAGTCAAAATTGATTTTATCGGAAAAATCTTGCTGGGACTTAGTTTTAGATAATAAAATGCTCTACAAAAAACGTCTCTACACTTTTTGCGCTGCAAGCCACCGTTCATGAGATATGACTTGTCAAAAATTTGAAAAATTGAAATTGTCCATTTGGCATCTCGGCTCAGTCGGGTCGGAACTAGGACATTATGAAATGGATGTCAGAGTTTGAAAATTTCGGATTTTTCAATTTTTTCAACCAACTTTGATTTTGTCGAAAAAATCTTGCTGGGACTTATTTTTAGATAATAAAATTCTCTACAAAAAACGTCTCCACACTTTTTGCGCTGCGAGCCACCGTTCATGAGATATGGTTTTTCAAAAATTTGAAAAATTGAAATTGTCCATTTGACATCTCGGATAAGTCGGGTCGGATCTAGAACATTATGAAATGGATGTCAGAATTTGAAAATTTCGGATTTTCCAATTTTTTCGACCAACTCTGATTTTGTCGAAAAAACCTTGCTGAAACTTAGTTTTAGATAATAAATTTCTCTACAAAAAACGTCTCTACACTTTTTGCGCTGCGAGCCACCGTTCACGAGATATGGTTTTTCAAAAATTTGAAAAATTGAAATTGTCCATTTGGCATCTCGGATCAATCGGGTCGGATCTAGAACATTATGAAATGGATGTCAGAATTTGAAAATTTCGGATTTTTCAATTTTTTCGACCAACTCTGATTTTGTCGAAAAAATCTTGCTGAAACTTAGTTTTAGATAATAAATTTCTCTACAAAAAACGTCTCTACACTTTTTGCGCTGCGAGCCACCGTTCACGAGATATGGTTTTTCAAAAATTTGAAAAATTGAAATTGTCCATTTGGCATCTCGGATCAGTCGGGTCGGATCTAGGACATTTTGAAATGGATGTCAGAATTTGAAAATTTCGGATTTTTCAATTTTTTCGACCAACTCTGATTTTGTCGAAAAAATCTTGCTGAAACTTAGTTTTAGATAATAAAATTCTCTACAAAAAACGTCTCTACACTTTTTGCGCTGCGAGTAACCGTTCACGAGATATGACTTGTCAAAAATTTGAAAAATTGAAATTGTCCCTTTGGCATCTCGGATCAGTCGGGTCGGATCTAGGACATTATGAAATGGATGTCAGAATTTGAAAATTTCGAATTTTTCCATATTTTCAACCAACTTTGATTTTGTCGAAAAAATCTTGCTGAAACTTAGTTTCAGATGATAAAATTCTCTACAAAAAACGTTTCCACACTTTTTGCGCTGCGAGTCACCGTTCACGAGATATGACTTGTCAAAAATTTGAAAAATTGAAATTGTCCATTTGGCATCTCGGATCAGTCGGGTCGGATCTAGGACATTATGAAATGGATGTCAGAATTTGAAAATTTCGGATTTTCCAATTTTTTCGACCAACTCTGATTTTGTCGAAAAAACCTTGCTGAAACTTAGTTTTAGATAATAAAAATCTCTACAAAAAACGTCTCTACACTTTTTGCGGTGCGAGCCACCGTTCATGAGATATGAAGTGTCGAAGATTTAAAAAGTTGAAATTGTCCATTTGGCATCTCGGATCAGTCGGTTCGGATCTAATACATAATGAAATGGATGTCATAATTCGAAAAGTTCGAATTTTTCAATTTTTTCAACCAACTTTGATTTTGTCGAAAAAATCTTGCTGGAACTTAGTTTTAGATAATGGAAATCTCTACAAAAAACGTCTCTACACTTTTTGCGCTGCGAGCCACCGTTCACGAGATATGGTTTTTCAAAAATTTGAAAAATTGAAATTGTCCATTTGGCATCTCGGATCAGTCGGGTCGGATCTAGGACATTTTGAAATGGATGTCAGAATTTGAAAATTTCGGATTTTTCAATTTTTTCGACCAACTCTGATTTTGTCGAAAAAATCTTGCTGAAACTTAGTTTTAGATAATAAAATTCTCTACAAAAAACGTCTCTACACTTTTTGCGCTGCGAGTAACCGTTCACGAGATATGACTTGTCAAAAATTTGAAAAATTGAAATTGTCCCTTTGGCATCTCGGATCAGTCGGGTCGGATCTAGGACATTATGAAATGGATGTCAGAATTTGAAAATTTCGAATTTTTCCATTTTTTCAACCAACTTTGATTTTGTCAAAAATCTTGCTGAAACTTAGTTTTAGATAATAAAATTCTCTACAAAAAACGTCTCTACACTTTTTGCGCTGCAAGCCACCGTTCACGAGATATGAAGTGTCAAAGAGTCGAAAAATTCGAATTTTGACTTTTTCCCAGTCAAAATTGATTTTATCGGAAAAATCTTGCTGGGACTTAGTTTTAGATAATAAAATGCTCTACAAAAAACGTCTCTACACTTTTTGCGCTGCAAGCCACCGTTCATGAGATATGACTTGTCAAAAATTTGAAAAATTGAAATTGTCCATTTGGCATCTCGGATCAGTCGGGTCGGAACTAGGACATTATGAAATGGATGTCAGAGTTTGAAAATTTCGGATTTTTCAATTTTTTCAACCAACTTTGATTTTGTCGAAAAAATCTTGCTGGGACTTATTTTTAGATAATAAAATTCTCTACAAAAAACGTCTTCACACTTTTTGCGCTGCGAGCCACCGTTCATGAGATATGGTTTTTCAAAAATTTGAAAAATTGGAATTGTCCATTTGACATCTCGGATAAGTCGGGTCGGATCTAGAACATTATGAAATGGATGTCAGAATTTGAAAATTTCGGATTTTCCAATTTTTTCGACCAACTCTGATTTTGTCGAAAAAACCTTGCTGAAACTTAGTTTTAGATAATAAATTTCTCTACAAAAAACGTCTCTACACTTTTTGCGCTGCGAGCCACCGTTCACGAGATATGGTTTTTCAAAAATTTGAAAAATTGAAATTGTCCATTTGGCATCTCGGATCAGTCGGGTCGGATCTAGGACATTTTGAAATGGATGTCAGAATTTGAAAATTTCGGATTTTTCAATTTTTTCGACCAACTCTGATTTTGTCGAAAAAATCTTGCTGAAACTTAGTTTTAGATAATAAAATTCTCTACAAAAAACGTCTCTACACTTTTTGCGCTGCGAGTAACCGTTCACGAGATATGACTTGTCAAAAATTTGAAAAATTGAAATTGTCCCTTTGGCATCTCGGATCAGTCGGGTCGGATCTAGGACATTATGAAATGGATGTCAGAATTTGAAAATTTCGAATTTTTCCATATTTTCAACCAACTTTGATTTTGTCGAAAAAATCTTGCTGAAACTTAGTTTCAGATGATAAAATTCTCTACAAAAAACGTTTCCACACTTTTTGCGCTGCGAGTCACCGTTCACGAGATATGACTTGTCAAAAATTTGAAAAATTGAAATTGTCCATTTGGCATCTCGGATCAGTCGGGTCGGATCTAGGACATTATGAAATGGATGTCAGAATTTGAAAATTTCGGATTTTCCAATTTTTTCGACCAACTCTGATTTTGTCGAAAAAACCTTGCTGAAACTTAGTTTTAGATAATAAAAATCTCTACAAAAAACGTCTCTACACTTTTTGCGGTGCGAGCCACCGTTCATGAGATATGAAGTGTCGAAGATTTAAAAAGTTGAAATTGTCCATTTGGCATCTCGGATCAGTCGGTTCGGATCTAATACATAATGAAATGGATGTCATAATTCGAAAAGTTCGAATTTTTCAATTTTTTCAACCAACTTTGATTTTGTCGAAAAAATCTTGCTGGAACTTAGTTTTAGATAATGGAAATCTCTACAAAAAACGTCTCTACACTTTTTGCGCTGCGAGCCACCGTTCACGAGATATGGTTTTTCAAAAATTTGAAAAATTGAAATTGTCCATTTGGCATCTCGGATCAGTCGGGTCGGATCTAGGACATTTTGAAATGGATGTCAGAATTTGAAAATTTCGGATTTTTCAATTTTTTCGACCAACTCTGATTTTGTCGAAAAAATCTTGCTGAAACTTAGTTTTAGATAATAAAATTCTCTACAAAAAACGTCTCTACACTTTTTGCGCTGCGAGTAACCGTTCACGAGATATGACTTGTCAAAAATTTGAAAAATTGAAATTGTCCCTTTGGCATCTCGGATCAGTCGGGTCGGATCTAGGACATTATGAAATGGATGTCAGAATTTGAAAATTTCGAATTTTTCCATATTTTCAACCAACTTTGATTTTGTCGAAAAAATCTTGCTGAAACTTAGTTTCAGATGATAAAATTCTCTACAAAAAACGTTTCCACACTTTTTGCGCTGCGAGTCACCGTTCACGAGATATGACTTGTCAAAAATTTGAAAAATTGAAATTGTCCCTTTGGCATCTCGGATCAGTCGGGTCGGATCTAGGACATTATGAAATGGATGTCAGAATTTGAAAATTTCGGATTTTCCAATTTTTTCGACCAACTCTGATTTTGTCGAAAAAACCTTGCTGAAACTTAGTTCTAGATAATAAATTTCTCTACAAAAAACGTCTCTACACTTTTTGCGCTGCGAGTAACCGTTCACGAGATATGACTTGTCAAAAATTTGAAAAATTGAAATTGTCCCTTTGGCATCTCGGATCAGTCGGGTCGGATCTAGGACATTATGAAATGGATGTCAGAATTTGAAAATTTCGAATTTTTCCATATTTTCAACCAACTTTGATTTTGTCGAAAAAATCTTGCTGAAACTTAGTTTCAGATGATAATATTCTCTACAAAAAACGTTTCCACACTTTTTGCGCTGCGAGTCACCGTTCACGAGATATGACTTGTCAAAAATTTGAAAAATTGAAATTGTCCATTTGGCATCTCGGATCAGTCGGGTCGGATCTAGGACATTTTGAAATGGATGTCAGAATTTGAAAATTTCGGATTTTTCAATTTTTTCGACCAACTCTGATTTTGTCGAAAAAATCTTGCTGAAACTTAGTTTTAGATAATAAAATTCTCTACAAAAAACGTCTCTACACTTTTTGCGCTGCGAGTAACCGTTCACGAGATATGACTTGTCAAAAATTTGAAAAATTGAAATTGTCCCTTTGGCATCTCGGATCAGTCGGGTCGGATCTAGAACATTATGAAATGGATGTCAGAATTCGAAAATTTCGGATTTTCCAATTTTTTCGACCAACTCTGATTTTGTCGAAAAAACCTTGCTGAAACTTAGTTTTAGATAATAAAAATCTCTACAAAAAACGTCTCTACACTTTTTGCGGTGCGAGCCACCGTTCATGAGATATGAAGTGTCGAAGATTTAAAAAGTTGAAATTGTCCATTTGGCATCTCGGATCAGTCGGTTCGGATCTAATACATAATGAAATGGATGTCATAATTCGAAAAGTTCGAATTTTTCAATTTTTTCAACCAACTTTGATTTTGTCGAAAAAATCTTGCTGGAACTTAGTTTTAGATAATGGAAATCTCTACAAAAAACGTCTCTACACTTTTTGCGCTGCGAGCCACCGTTCACGAGATATGGTTTTTCAAAAATTTGAAAAATTGAAATTGTCCATTTGGCATCTCGGATCAGTCGGGTCGGATCTAGGACATTTTGAAATGGATGTCAGAATTTGAAAATTTCGGATTTTTCAATTTTTTCGACCAACTCTGATTTTGTCGAAAAAATCTTGCTGAAACTTAGTTTTAGATAATAAAATTCTCTACAAAAAACGTCTCTACACTTTTTGCGCTGCGAGTAACCGTTCACGAGATATGACTTGTCAAAAATTTGAAAAATTGAAATTGTCCCTTTGGCATCTCGGATCAGTCGGGTCGGATCTAGGACATTATGAAATGGATGTCAGAATTTGAAAATTTCGAATTTTTCCATTTTTTCAACCAACTTTGATTTTGTCAAAAATCTTGCTGAAACTTAGTTTTAGATAATAAAATTCTCTACAAAAAACGTCTCTACACTTTTTGCGCTGCAAGCCACCGTTCACGAGATATGAAGTGTCAAAGAGTCGAAAAATTCGAATTTTGACTTTTTCCCAGTCAAAATTGATTTTATCGGAAAAATCTTGCTGGGACTTAGTTTTAGATAATAAAATGCTCTACAAAAAACGTCTCTACACTTTTTGCGCTGCAAGCCACCGTTCATGAGATATGACTTGTCAAAAATTTGAAAAATTGAAATTGTCCATTTGGCATCTCGGATCAGTCGGGTCGGAACTAGTACATTATGAAATGGATGTCAGAGTTTGAAAATTTCGGATTTTTCAATTTTTTCAACCAACTTTGATTTTGTCGAAAAAATCTTGCTGGGACTTATTTTTAGATAATAAAATTCTCTACAAAAAACGTCTCCACACTTTTTGCGCTGCGAGCCACCGTTCATGAGATATGGTTTTTCAAAAATTTGAAAAATTGGAATTGTCCATTTGACATCTCGGATAAGTCGGGTCGGATCTAGAACATTATGAAATGGATGTCAGAATTTGAAAATTTCGGATTTTCCAATTTTTTCGACCAACTCTGATTTTGTCGAAAAAACCTTGCTGAAACTTAGTTTTAGATAATAAATTTCTCTACAAAAAACGTCTCTACACTTTTTGCGCTGCGAGCCACCGTTCACGAGATATGGTTTTTCAAAAATTTGAAAAATTGAAATTGTCCATTTGGCATCTCGGATCAGTCGGGTCGGATCTAGGACATTTTGAAATGGATGTCAGAATTTGAAAATTTCGGATTTTTCAATTTTTTCGACCAACTCTGATTTTGTCGAAAAAATCTTGCTGAAACTTAGTTTTAGATAATAAAATTCTCTACAAAAAACGTCTCTACACTTTTTGCGCTGGAGTAACCGTTCACGAGATATGACTTGTCAAAAATTTGAAAAATTGAAATTGTCCCTTTGGCATCTCGGATCAGTCGGGTCGGATCTAGGACATTATGAAATGGATGTCAGAATTTGAAAATTTCGAATTTTTCCATATTTTCAACCAACTTTGATTTTGTCGAAAAAATCTTGCTGAAACTTAGTTTCAGATGATAAAATTCTCTACAAAAAACGTTTCCACACTTTTTGCGCTGCGAGTCACCGTTCACGAGATATGACTTGTCAAAAATTTGAAAAATTGAAATTGTCCATTTGGCATCTCGGATCAGTCGGGTCGGATCTAGGACATTATGAAATGGATGTCAGAATTTGAAAATTTCGGATTTTCCAATTTTTTCGACCAACTCTGATTTTGTCGAAAAAATCTTGCTGGAACTTAGTTTTAGATAATAAATTTCTCTACAAAAAACGTCTACACACTTTTTGCGCTGCGAGCCACCGTTCACGAGATATGACTTGTGAAAAATTTGAAAAATCGAAATTGTCCATTTGGCATCTCGGATCAGTCGCGTCGGATCTAGAACATTATGAAATGGATGTCAGAATTTGAAAATTTCGAATTTTTCCATTTTTTCAACCAACTTTGATTTTGTCAAAAATCTTGCTGAAACTTAGTTTTAGATAATAAAATTCTCTACAAAAAACGTCTCTACACTTTTTGCGCTGCAAGCCACCGTTCACGAGATATGAAGTGTCAAAGAGTCGAAAAATTCGAATTTTGACTTTTTCCCAGTCAAAATTGATTTTATCGGAAAAATCTTGCTGGGACTTAGTTTTAGATAATAAAATGCTCTACAAAAAACGTCTCTACACTTTTTGCGCTGCAAGCCACCGTTCATGAGATATGACTTGTCAAAAATTTGAAAAATTGAAATTGTCCATTTGGCATCTCGGATCAGTCGGGTCGGAACTAGGACATTATGAAATGGATGTCAGAGTTTGAAAATTTCGGATTTTTCAATTTTTTCAACCAACTTTGATTTTGTCGAAAAAATCTTGCTGGGACTTATTTTTAGATAATAAAATTCTCTACAAAAAACGTCTCCACACTTTTTGCGCTGCGAGCCACCGTTCATGAGATATGGTTTTTCAAAAATTTGAAAAATTGAAATTGTCCATTTGACATCTCGGATAAGTCGGGTCGGATCTAGAACATTATGAAATGGATGTCAGAATTTGAAAATTTCGGATTTTCCAATTTTTTCGACCAACTCTGATTTTGTCGAAAAAACCTTGCTGAAACTTAGTTTTAGATAATAAATTTCTCTACAAAAAACGTCTCTACACTTTTTGCGCTGCGAGCCACCGTTCACGAGATATGGTTTTTCAAAATTTGAAAAATTGAAATTGTCCATTTGGCATCTCGGATCAATCGGGTCGGATCTAGAACATTATGAAATGGATGTCAGAATTTGAAAATTCGGATTTTTCAATTTTTTCGACCAACTCTGATTTTGTCGAAAAAATCTTGCTGAAACTTAGTTTTAGATAATAAATTTCTCTACAAAAAACGTCTCTACACTTTTTGCGCTGCGAGCCACCGTTCACGAGATATGGTTTTTCAAAAATTTGAAAAATTGAAATTGTCCATTTGGCATCTCGGATCAGTCGGGTCGGATCTAGGACATTTTGAAATGGATGTCAGAATTTGAAAATTTCGGATTTTTCAATTTTTTCGACCAACTCTGATTTTGTCGAAAAAATCTTGCTGAAACTTAGTTTTAGATAATAAAATTCTCTACAAAAAACGTCTCCACACTTTTTGCGCTGCGAGTAACCGTTCACGAGATATGACTTGTCAAAAATTTGAAAAATTGAAATTGTCCCTTTGGCATCTCGGATCAGTCGGGTCGGATCTAGGACATTATGAAATGGATGTCAGAATTTGAAAATTTCGAATTTTTCCATATTTTCAACCAACTTTGATTTTGTCGAAAAAATCTTGCTGAAACTTAGTTTCAGATGATAAAATTCTCTACAAAAAACGTTTCCACACTTTTTGCGCTGCGAGTCACCGTTCACGAGATATGACTTGACAAAAATTTGAAAAATTGAAATTGTCCATTTGGCATCTCGGATCAGTCGGGTCGGATCTAGGACATTATGAAATGGATGTCAGAATTTGAAAATTTCGGATTTTCCAATTTTTTCGACCAACTCTGATTTTGTCGAAAAAACCTTGCTGAAACTTAGTTTTAGATAATAAAAATCTCTACAAAAAACGTCTCTACACTTTTTGCGGTGCGAGCCACCGTTCATGAGATATGAAGTGTCGAAGATTTAAAAAGTTGAAATTGTCCATTTGGCATCTCGGATCAGTCGGTTCGGATCTAATACATAATGAAATGGATGTCATAATTCGAAAAGTTCGAATTTTTCAATTTTTTCAACCAACTTTGATTTTGTCGAAAAAATCTTGCTGGAACTTAGTTTTAGATAATGGAAATCTCTACAAAAAACGTCTCTACACTTTTTGCGCTGCGAGCCACCGTTCATGAGATATGAAGTGTCGAAGATTTGAAAAATTGAAATTGTCCATTTGGCATCTCGGATCAGTCGGGTCGGATCTAGGACATTATGAAATGGATGTCAGAATTTGAAAATTTCGGATTTTTCAATTTTTTCAACCAACTTTGATTTTGTCGACAAAATCTTGCTGGAACTTAGTTTTAGATAATAAAATTCTCTACAAAAAACATCTCCACACTTTTTGCGCTGCGAGCCGCCGTTCACGAGATATGACTTGTCAAAAATTTGAACAATTGAAATTGTCCCTTTGGCATCTCGGATCAGTCGGGTCGGATCTAGGACATTATGAAATGGATGTCAGAATTTGAAAATTTCGAATTTTTCCATTTTTTCAACCAACTTTGATTTTGTCGAAAAAATCTTGCTGAAACTTAGTTTTAGATGATAAAATTCTCTACAAAAAACGTTTCAACACTTTTTGCGCTGCGAGTCACCGTTCACGAGATATGACTTGTCATAAATTTGAAAAATTGAATTTGTCCATTTGGCATCTCGGATCAGTCGGGTCGGATCTAGGACATTATGAAATGGATGTCAGAATTTGGAAATTTCGGATTTTTCAATTTTTTCAACCAACTTTGATTTTGTCGAAAAAATCTCGCTGGAATTCAGTTTTAGATAATGAAATTCTCTACAAAAAACGTCTCCACACTTTTTGCGCTGCGAGCCACCGTTCACGAGATATGAAGTGTCGAAGATTTGAAAAATTGGAATTGTCCATTTGGCATCTAGGATCAGTCGGGTCGGATCTAGGACATTATGAAATGGATGTCAGGATTTGAAAATTTCGGATTTTCCAATTTTTTCGACCAACTTTGATTTCGTCGAAAAAATCTTGCTGAAACTCAGCTTTAGATAATAAAATTCTCTACAAAAAACGTCTCCACACTTTTTGCGCTGCGTGCCACCGTTCACGAGATGGCTTCACAAGAGGATCCAAAAGGATCCAAGAGGATCCAAAAGGATCCAAGAGAATCCAAAAGGATCCAAGAGGATCCAAAAGGATCCAAGAGGATCCAAAAGGATCCAAGAGGATCCAAAAGGATCCAAGAGGATCCAAAAGGATCCAAGAGGATCCAAAAGGATCCAAGAGGATCCAAAAGGATCCAAGAGGATCCAAAAGGATCCAAGAGGATCCAAAAGGATCCAAGAGGATCCAAAAGGATCCAAGAGGATCCAAAAGGATCCAAGAGGATCCAAAAGGATCCAAGAGGATCCAAAAGGATCCAAGAGGATCCAAAAGGATCCAAGAGGATCCAAAAGGATCCAAGAGGATCCAAAAGGATCCAAGAGGATCCAAAAGAATCCAAGAGGATCCAAAAGGATCCAAGAGGATCCAAAAGGATCCAAGAGGATCCAAAAGGATCCAAGAGGATCCAAAAGGATCCAAGAGGATCCAAAAGGATCCAAGAGGATCCAAAAGGATCCAAGAGGATCCAAAAGGATCCAAGAGGATCCAAAAGGATCCAAGAGGATCCAAAAGGATCCAAGAGGATCCAAAAGGATCCAAGAGGATCCAAAAGGATCCAAGAGGATCCAAAAGGATCCAAGAGGATCCAAAAGGATCCAAGAGGATCCAAGAGGATCCAAGAGGATCCAAAAGGATCTAATGATGTAACGAATAATCATTCATTGTCGCAAATGATTATTTATTCCATCTCCCGAAGGATCCCGCAGGATCTAAGAGAATCCAAACAAGGATCCAAAAGGAACCAAACAAAAAATCCCTTGGATTCTTGGATTTTGTCCTTGAAAATCAATGAAATTCACATGATATCTCAAGTTTATTACGACTCATGTCTACATTATCCTAAAATTCGGATTCCACTTAGTGGCCTACTGTGCTACCACACGAGGTAGGCACCTAAGGTGCACTGTGCGTGATCCTAGTGCACTAGGTGCATGCACGGTGCAAGATCGGTGCGTGCACTTGGCTGATGGGGTTGCTGGAACTTAGTTTTAGATGATAAAATTCTCTACAAAAAAACGTCTCTACACTTTTTGCGCTGCGAGCCACCGTTCACGAGATATGACTTGTCAAAAATTTGAAAAATTGGAATTGTCCCTTTGGCATCTCGGATCAATCGGGTCGGATTTAGGACATTATGAAATGAATGTCAGAATTTGGAAATTTCGGATTTTTCAATTTCGTCAACCAACTTTGATTTTGTCGAAAAAATCTTGCTGGAACTTAGTTTTAGATAATAAATTTCTCTACAAAAAACGTCTACACACTTTTTGCGCTGCGAGCCACCGTTCACGAGATATGACTTGTCAAAAATTTGAAAAATTGAAATTGTCCATTTGGCATCTCGGATCAGTCGGGTCGGATCTGGGACATTATGAAATGGATGTCAGAATTTGAAAATTTCGGATTTTCCAATTTTTTCGACCAACTCTGATTTTGTCGAAAAAACCTTGCTGAAACTTAGTTTTAGATAATAAAAATCTCTACAAAAAACGTCTCTACACTTTTTGCGGTGCGAGCTACCGTTCATGAGATATGAAGTGTCGAAGATTTAAAAAGTTGAAATTGTCCATTTGGCATCTCGGATCAGTCGGTTCGGATCTAATACATAATGAAATGGATGTCATAATTCGAAAAGTTCGAATTTTTCAATTTTTTCAACCAACTTTGATTTTGTCGAAAAAATCTTGCTGGAACTTAGTTTTAGATAATAAAATTCTCTACAAAAAACGTTTCCACACTTTTTGCGCTGCGAGTCACCGTTCACGAGATATGACTTGTCAAAAATTTGAAAAATTGAAATTGTCCATTTGGCATCTCGGATCAGTCGGGTCGGATCTAGGACATTATGAAATGGATGTCAGAATTTGAAAATTTCGGATTTTCCAATTTTTTCGACCAACTCTGATTTTGTCGAAAAAACCTTGCTGAAACTTAGATTTAGATAATAAAATTCTCTACAAAAAACGTCTCTACACTTTTTGCGCTGCGAGTAACCGTTCACGAGATATGACTTGTCAAAAATTTGAAAAATTGAAATTGTCCCTTTGGCATCTCGGATCAGTCGGGTCGGATCTAGAACATTATGAAATGGATGTCAGAATTTGAAAATTTCGGATTTTCCAATTTTTTCGACCAACTCTGATTTTGTCGAAAAAACCTTGCTGAAACTTAGTTTTAGATAATAAATTTCTCTACAAAAAAACGTCTCTACACTTTTTGCGCTGCGAGCCACCGTTCACGAGATATTGTTTTTCAAAAATTTGAAAAATTGAAATTGTCCATTTGGCATGTCGGATCAGTCGGGTCGGATCTAGGACATTTTGAAATGGATGTCAGAATTTGAAAATTTCGGATTTTTCAATTTTTTCGACCAACTCTGATTTTGTCGAAAAAATCTTGCTGAAACTTAGATTCAGATAATAAAATTCTCTACAAAAAACGTCTCTACACTTTTTGCGCTGCGAGTAACCGTTCACGAGATATGACTTGTCAAAAATTTGAAAAATTGAAATTGTCCCTTTGGCATCTCGGATCAGTCGGGTCGGATCTAGGACATTATGAAATGGATGTCAGAATTTGAAAATTTCGAATTTTTCCATATTTTCAACCAACTTTGATTTTGTCGAAAAAATCTTGCTGAAACTTAGTTTCAGATGATAAAATTCTCTACAAAAAACGTTTCCACACTTTTTGCGCTGCGAGTCACCGTTCACGAGATATGACTTGTCAAAAATTTGAAAAATTGAAATTGTCCATTTGGCATCTCGGATCAGTCGGGTCGGATCTAGGACATTATGAAATGGATGTTAGAATTTGAAAATTTCGAATTTTTCAATTTTTTCAACCAACTTTGATTTTGTCGAAAAAATCTTGCTGGAACTTAGTTTTAGATAATGGAAATCTCTACAAAAAACGTCTCTACACTTTTTGCGCTGCGAGCCACCGTTCACGAGATATGGTTTTTCAAAAATTTGAAAAATTGAAATTGTCCATTTGTCATCTCGGATCAGTCGGGTCGGATCTAGAACATTATGAAATGGATGTCAGAATTTGAAAATTTCGGATTTTTCAATTTTTTCGACCAACTCTGATTTTGTCGAAAAAATCTTGCTGAAACTTAGTTTTAGATAATAAATTTCTCTACAAAAAACGTCTCCACACTTTTTGCGCTGCGAGCCACCGTTCACGAGATATGGTTTTTCAAAAATTTGAAAAATTGAAATTGTCCATTTGGCATCTCGGATCAGTCGGGTCGGATCTAGGACATTTTGAAATGGATGTCAGAATTTGAAAATTTCGGATTTTTCAATTTTTTCGACCAACTCTGATTTTGTCGAAAAAATCTTGCTAAAACTTAGTTTTAGATAATAAAATTCTCTACAAAAAACGTCTCTACACTTTTTGCGCTGCGAGCCACCGTTCACGAGATATGGTTTTTCAAAAATTTGAAATATTGAAATTGTCCCTTTGGCATCTCGGATCAGTCGGGTCGGATCTAGGACATTATGAAATGGATGTCAGAATTTGAAAATTTCGAATTTTTCCATATTTTCAACCAACTTTGATTTTGTCGAAAAAATCTTGCTGAAACTTAGTTTCAGATGATAAAATTCTCTACAAAAAACGTTTCCACACTTTTTGCGCTGCGAGTCACCGTTCACGAGATATGACTTGTCAAAAATTTGAAAAATTGAAATTGTCCATTTGGCATCTCGGATCAGTCGGGTCGGATCTAGGACATTATGAAATGGATGTCAGAATTTGAAAATTTCGGATTTTTCAATTTTTTCGACCAACTCTGATTTTGTCGAAAAAATCTTGCTGAAACTTAGTTTTAGATAATAAATATCTCTACAAAAAACGTCTCCACACTTTTTGCGCTGCGAGCCACCGTTCACGAGATATGACTTGTCAAAAATTTGAAAAATAGAAATTGTCAATTTGGCATCTCGGATCAGTCGGGTCGGATCTAGGACATTATGAAATGGATGTCAGAATTTGGAAATTTCGGATTTTTCAATTTTTTCAACCAACTTTGATTTTGTCGAAAAAATCTCGCTGGAACTCAGTTTTAGATAATTAAATTCTCTACAAAAAACGTCTCCACACTTTTTGCGCTGCGAGCCACCGTTCACGAGATATGAAGTGTCGAAGATTTGAAAAATTGGAATTGTCCATTTGGCATCTAGGATCAGTCGGGTCGGATCTAGGACATTATGAAATGGATGTCAGGATTTGAAAATTTCGGATTTTCCAATTTTTTCGACCAACTTTGATTTCGTCGAAAAAACCTTGCTGAAACTTAGTTTTAGATAATAAAAATCTCTACAAAAAACGTCTCTACACTTTTTGCGGTGCGAGCTACCGTTCATGAGATATGAAGTGTCGAAGATTTAAAAAGTTGAAATTGTCCATTTGGCATCTCGGATCAGTCGGTTCGGATCTAATACATAATGAAATGGATGTCATAATTCGAAAAGTTCGAATTTTTCAATTTTTTCAACCAACTTTGATTTTGTCGAAAAAATCTTGCTGGAACTTAGTTTTAGATAATAAAATTCTCTACAAAAAACGTCTCCATACTTTTTGCGCTGCGAGCCACCGTTCACGAGATATGACTTGTCAAAAATTTGAAAAATCGAAATTGTCCATTTGGCATCTCGGATCAGTCGGGTTGGATCTAGGACATTATGAAATGGATGTCAGAATTTGAAAACTTCGGATTTTTCAATTTTTTCAACCAACTTTGATTTTGTCGAAAGAATCTTGCTGGAATTTAGTTTTAGATAATAAAATTCTCTACGAAAAATGTCTCCACACTTTTTGCGCTGCGAGCCACCGTTCACGAGATATGACTTGTGAAAAATTTGAAAAATCGAAATTGTCCATTTGGCATCTCGGATCAGTCGGGTCGGATCTAGAACATTATGAAATGGATGTCAGAATTTGGAAATTTCGGATTTTTCAATTTTTTCAACCAACTTTGATTTTGTCGAAAAAATCTCGCTGGAACTCAGTTTTAGATAATTAAATTCTCTACAAAAAATGTCTCCACACTTTTTGCGCTGCGAGCCACCGTTCACGAGATATGAAGTGTCGAAGATTTGAAAAATTGGAATTGTCCATTTGGCATCTAGGATCAGTCGGGTCGGATCTAGGACATTATGAAATGGATGTCAGGATTTGAAAATTTCGGATTTTCCAATTTTTTCGACCAACTTTGATTTCGTCGAAAAAACCTTGCTGAAACTTAGTTTTAGATAATAAAATTCTCTACGAAAAATGTCTCCACACTTTTTGCGCTGCGAGCCACCGTTCACGAGATATGGTTTTTCAAAAATTTGAAAAATTGAAATTGTCCATTTGTCATCTCGGATCAGTCGGGTCGGATCTAGAACATTATGAAATGGATGTCAGAATTTGAAAATTTCGGATTTTTCAATTTTTTCGACCAACTCTGATTTTGTCGAAAAAATCTTGCTGAAACTTAGTTTTAGATAATAAATTTCTCTACAAAAAACGTCTCCACACTTTTTGCGCTGCGAGCCACCGTTCACGAGATATGGTTTTTCAAAAATTTGAAAAATTGAAATTGTCCATTTGGCATCTCGGATCAGTCGGGTCGGATCTAGGACATTTTGAAATGGATGTCAGAATTTGAAAATTTCGGATTTTTCAATTTTTTCGACCAACTCTGATTTTGTCGAAAAAATCTTGCTGAAACTTAGTTTTAGATAATAAAATTCTCTACAAAAAACGTCTCTACACTTTTTGCGCTGCGAGCCACCGTTCACGAGATATGGTTTTTCAAAAATTTGAAATATTGAAATTGTCCCTTTGGCATCTCGGATCAGTCGGGTCGGATCTAGGACATTATGAAATGGATGTCAGAATTTGAAAATTTCGAATTTTTCCATATTTTCAACCAACTTTGATTTTGTCGAAAAAATCTTGCTGAAACTTAGTTTCAGATGATAAAATTCTCTACAAAAAACGTTTCCACACTTTTTGCGCTGCGAGTCACCGTTCACGAGATATGACTTGTCAAAAATTTGAAAAATTGAAATTGTCCATTTGGCATCTCGGATCAGTCGGGTCGGATCTAGGACATTATGAAATGGATGTCAGAATTTGAAAATTTCGGATTTTTCAATTTTTTCGACCAACTCTGATTTTGTCGAAAAAATCTTGCTGAAACTTAGTTTTAGATAATAAATTTCTCTACAAAAAACGTCTCTACATTTTTTGCGCTGCGAGTAACCGTTCACGAGATATGACTTGTCAAAAATTTGAAAAATTGAAATTGTCCCTTTGGCATCTCGGATCAGTCGGGTCGGATCTAGGACATTATGAAATGGATGTCAGAATTTGAAAATTTCGAATTTTTCCATATTTTCAACCAACTTTGATTTTGTCGAAAAAATCTTGCTGAAACTTAGTTTCAGATGATGAAATTCTCTACAAAAAACGTTCCCACACTTTTTGCGCTGCGAGTCACCGTTCACGAGATATGACTTGTCAAAAATTTGAAAAATTGAAATTGTCCATTTGGCATCTCGGATCAGTCGGGTCGGATCTAGGACATTATGAAATGGATGTCAGAATTTGAAAATTTCGGATTTTCCAATTTTTTCGACCAACTCTGATTTTGTCGAAAAAACCTTGCTGAAACTTAGATTTAGATAATAAAATTCTCTACAAACAACGTCTCTACACTTTTTGCGCTGCGAGTAACCGTTCACGAGATATGACTTGTCAAAAATTTGAAAAATTGAAATTGTCCCTTTGGCATCTCGGATCAGTCGGGTCGGATCTAGGACATTATGAAATGGATGTCAGAATTTGAAAATTTCGAATTTTTCCATATTTTCAACCAACTTTGATTTTGTCGAAAAAATCTTGCTGAAACTTAGTTTCAGATGATAAAATTCTCTACAAAAAACGTTTCCACACTTTTTGCGCTGCGAGTCACCGTTCACGAGATATGGTTTTTCAAAAATTTGAAAAATTGAAATTGTCCATTTGGCATCTCGGATAAGTCGGGTCGGATCTAGAACATTATGAAATGGATGTCAGAATTTGAAAATTTCGGATTTTCCAATTTTTTCGACCAACTCTGATTTTGTCGAAAAAACCTTGCTGAAACTTAGTTTTAGATAATAAAATTCTCTACAAAAAACGTCTCTACACTTTTTGCGCTGCGAGTAACCGTTCACGAGATATGACTTGTCAAAAATTTGAAAAATTGAAATTGTCCATTTGGCATCTCGGATCAGTCGGGTCGGATCTAGGACATTATGAAATGGATGTCAGAATTTGAAAATTTCGGATTTTCCAATTTTTTCGACCAACTCTGATTTTGTCGAAAAAACCTTGCTGAAACTTAGATTTAGATAATAAAATTCTCTACAAAAAACGTCTCTACACTTTTTGCGCTGCGAGTAACCGTTCACGAGATATGACTTGTCAAAAATTTGAAAAATTGAAATTGTCCCTTTGGCATCTCGGATCAGTCGGGTCGGATCTAGAACATTATGAAATGGATGTCAGAATTTGAAAATTTCGGATTTTCCAATTTTTTCGACCAACTCTGATTTTGTCGAAAAAACCTTGCTGAAACTTAGTTTTAGATAATAAATTTCTCTACAAAAAACGTCTCTACACTTTTTGCGCTGCGAGCCACCGTTCACGAGATATTGTTTTTCAAAAATTTGAAAAATTGAAATTGTCCATTTGGCATGTCGGATCAGTCGGGTCGGATCTAGGACATTTTGAAATGGATGTCAGAATTTGAAAATTTCGGATTTTTCAATTTTTTCGACCAACTCTGATTTTGTCGAAAAAATCTTGCTGAAACTTAGATTCAGATAATAAAATTCTCTACAAAAAACGTCTCTACACTTTTTGCGCTGCGAGTAACCGTTCACGAGATATGACTTGTCAAAAATTTGAAAAATTGAAATTGTCCCTTTGGCATCTCGGATCAGTCGGGTCGGATCTAGGACATTATGAAATGGATGTCAGAATTTGAAAATTTCGAATTTTTCCATATTTTCAACCAACTTTGATTTTGTCGAAAAAATCTTGCTGAAACTTAGTTTCAGATGATAAAATTCTCTACAAAAAACGTTTCCACACTTTTTGCGCTGCGAGTCACCGTTCACGAGATATGACTTGTCAAAAATTTGAAAAATTGAAATTGTCCATTTGGCATCTCGGATCAGTCGGGTCGGATCTAGGACATTATGAAATGGATGTTAGAATTTGAAAATTTCGAATTTTTCAATTTTTTCAACCAACTTTGATTTTGTCGAAAAAATCTTGCTGGAACTTAGTTTTAGATAATGGAAATCTCTACAAAAAACGTCTCTACACTTTTTGCGCTGCGAGCCACCGTTCACGAGATATGGTTTTTCAAAAATTTGAAAAATTGAAATTGTCCATTTGTCATCTCGGATCAGTCGGGTCGGATCTAGAACATTATGAAATGGATGTCAGAATTTGAAAATTTCGGATTTTTCAATTTTTTCGACCAACTCTGATTTTGTCGAAAAAATCTTGCTGAAACTTAGTTTTAGATAATAAATTTCTCTACAAAAAACGTCTCTACACTTTTTGCGCTGCGAGCCACCGTTCACGAGATATGGTTTTTCAAAAATTTGAAAAATTGAAATTGTCCATTTGGCATCTCGGATCAGTCGGGTCGGATCTAGGACATTTTGAAATGGATGTCAGAATTTGAAAATTTCGGATTTTTCAATTTTTTCGACCAACTCTGATTTTGTCGAAAAAATCTTGCTGAAACTTAGTTTTAGATAATAAAATTCTCTACAAAAAACGTCTCTACACTTTTTGCGCTGCGAGCCACCGTTCACGAGATATGGTTTTTCAAAAATTTGAAATATTGAAATTGTCCCTTTGGCATCTCGGATCAGTCGGGTCGGATCTAGGACATTATGAAATGGATGTCAGAATTTGAAAATTTCGAATTTTTCCATATTTTCAACCAACTTTGATTTTGTCGAAAAAATCTTGCTGAAACTTAGTTTCAGATGATAAAATTCTCTACAAAAAACGTTTCCACACTTTTTGCGCTGCGAGTCACCGTTCACGAGATATGACTTGTCAAAAATTTGAAAAATTGAAATTGTCCCTTTGGCATCTCGGATCAGTCGGGTCGGATCTAGGACATTATGAAATGGATGTCAGAATTTGAAAATTTCGGATTTTCCAATTTTTTCGACCAACTCTGATTTTGTCGAAAAAACCTTGCTGAAACTTAGTTTTAGATAATAAATTTCTCTACAAAAAACGTCTCTACACTTTTTGCGCTGCGAGTAACCGTTCACGAGATATGACTTGTCAAAAATTTGAAAAATTGAAATTGTCCCTTTGGCATCTCGGATCAGTCGGGTCGGATCTAGGACATTATGAAATGGATGTCAGAATTTGAAAATTTCGAATTTTTCCATATTTTCAACCAACTTTGATTTTGTCGAAAAAATCTTGCTGAAACTTAGTTTCAGATGATAAAATTCTCTACAAAAAACGTTTCCACACTTTTTGCGCTGCGAGTCACCGTTCACGAGATATGACTTGTCAAAAATTTGAAAAATTGAAATTGTCCATTTGGCATCTCGGATCAGTCGGGTCGGATCTAGGACATTATGAAATGGATGTCAGAATTTGAAAATTTCGGATTTTTCAATTTTTTCGACCAACTCTGATTTTGTCGAAAAAATCTTGCTGAAACTTAGTTTTAGATAATAAATTTCTCTACAAAAAACGTCTCTACACTTTTTGCGCTGCGAGTAACCGTTCACGAGATATGACTTGTCAAAAATTTGAAAAATTGAAATTGTCCATTTGGCATCTCGGATCAGTCGGGTCGGATCTAGGACATTATGAAATGGATGTCAGAATTTGAAAATTTCGGATTTTCCAATTTTTTCGACCAACTCTGATTTTGTCGAAAAAACCTTGCTGAAACTTAGATTTAGATAATAAAATTCTCTACAAAAAACGTCTCTACACTTTTTGCGCTGCGAGTAACCGTTCACGAGATATGACTTGTCAAAAATTTGAAAAATTGAAATTGTCCCTTTGGCATCTCGGATCAGTCGGGTCGGATCTAGAACATTATGAAATGGATGTCAGAATTTGAAAATTTCGGATTTTCCAATTTTTTCGACCAACTCTGATTTTGTCGAAAAAACCTTGGTGAAACTTAGTTTTAGATAATAAATTTCTCTACAAAAAACGTCTCTACACTTTTTGCGCTGCGAGCCACCGTTCACGAGATATTGTTTTTCAAAAATTTGAAAAATTGAAATTGTCCATTTGGCATGTCGGATCAGTCGGGTCGGATCTAGGACATTTTGAAATGGATGTCAGAATTTGAAAATTTCGGATTTTTCAATTTTTTCGACCAACTCTGATTTTGTCGAAAAAATCTTGCTGAAACTTAGATTCAGATAATAAAATTCTCTACAAAAAACGTCTCTACACTTTTTGCGCTGCGAGTAACCGTTCACGAGATATGACTTGTCAAAAATTTGAAAAATTGAAATTGTCCCTTTGGCATCTCGGATCAGTCGGGTCGGATCTAGGACATTATGAAATGGATGTCAGAATTTGAAAATTTCGAATTTTTCCATATTTTCAACCAACTTTGATTTTGTCGAAAAAATCTTGCTGAAACTTAGTTTCAGATGATAAAATTCTCTACAAAAAACGTTTCCACACTTTTTGCGCTGCGAGTCACCGTTCACGAGATATGACTTGTCAAAAATTTGAAAAATTGAAATTGTCCATTTGGCATCTCGGATCAGTCGGGTCGGATCTAGGACATTATGAAATGGATGTTAGAATTTGAAAATTTCGAATTTTTCAATTTTTTCAACCAACTTTGATTTTGTCGAAAAAATCTTGCTGGAACTTAGTTTTAGATAATGGAAATCTCTACAAAAAACGTCTCTACACTTTTTGCGCTGCGAGCCACCGTTCACGAGATATGGTTTTTCAAAAATTTGAAAAATTGAAATTGTCCATTTGTCATCTCGGATCAGTCGGGTCGGATCTAGAACATTATGAAATGGATGTCAGAATTTGAAAATTTCGGATTTTTCAATTTTTTCGACCAACTCTGATTTTGTCGAAAAAATCTTGCTGAAACTTAGTTTTAGATAATAAATTTCTCTACAAAAAACGTCTCTACACTTTTTGCGCTGCGAGCCACCGTTCACGAGATATGGTTTTTCAAAAATTTGAAAAATTGAAATTGTCCATTTGGCATCTCGGATCAGTCGGGTCGGATCTAGGACATTTTGAAATGGATGTCAGAATTTGAAAATTTCGGATTTTTCAATTTTTTCGACCAACTCTGATTTTGTCGAAAAAATCTTGCTGAAACTTAGTTTTAGATAATAAAATTCTCTACAAAAAACGTCTCTACACTTTTTGCGCTGCGAGCCACCGTTCACGAGATATGGTTTTTCAAAAATTTGAAATATTGAAATTGTCCCTTTGGCATCTCGGATCAGTCGGGTCGGATCTAGGACATTATGAAATGGATGTCAGAATTTGAAAATTTCGAATTTTTCCATATTTTCAACCAACTTTGATTTTGTCGAAAAAATCTTGCTGAAACTTAGTTTCAGATGATAAAATTCTCTACAAAAAACGTTTCCACACTTTTTGCGCTGCGAGTCACCGTTCACGAGATATGACTTGTCAAAAATTTGAAAAATTGAAATTGTCCATTTGGCATCTCGGATCAGTCGGGTCGGATCTAGGACATTATGAAATGGATGTCAGAATTTGAAAATTTCGGATTTTTCAATTTTTTCGACCAACTCTGATTTTGTCGAAAAAATCTTGCTGAAACTTAGTTTTAGATAATAAATTTCTCTACAAAAAACGTCTCTACATTTTTT
Source organism: Microctonus brassicae (assembly GCA_918226075.1). NCBI lineage: Eukaryota > Metazoa > Arthropoda > Insecta > Hymenoptera > Braconidae > Microctonus > Microctonus brassicae. The sequence goes on from OW445489.1 coordinate 8,127,032, forward strand.
GCGCTGCGAGTAACCGTTCACGAGATATGACTTGTCAAAAATTTGAAAAATTGAAATTGTCCCTTTGGCATCTCGGATCAGTCGGGTCGGATCTAGGACATTATGAAATGGATGTCAGAATTTGAAAATTTCGAATTTTTCCATATTTTCGACCAACTCTGATTTTGTCGAAAAAATCTTGCTGAAACTTAGATTCAGATAATAAAATTCTCTACAAAAAACGTCTCTACACTTTTTGCGCTGCGAGTCACCGTTCACGAGATATGACTTGTCAAAAATTTGAAAAATTGAAATTGTCCATTTGGCATCTCGGATCAGTCGGGTCGGATCTAGGACATTATGAAATGGATGTCAGAATTTGAAAATTTCGAATTTTTCCATATTTTCAACCAACTTTGATTTTGTCGAAAAAATCTTGCTGAAACTTAGTTTCAGATGATAAAATTCTCTACAAAAAACGTTTCCACACTTTTTGCGCTGCGAGTCACCGTTCACGCGATATGACTTGTCAAAAATTTGAAAAATTGAAATTGTCCATTTGGCATCTCGGATCAGTCGGGTCGGATCTAGGACATTATGAAATGGATGTTAGAATTTGAAAATTTCGAATTTTTCAATTTTTTCAACCAACTTTGATTTTGTCGAAAAAATCTTGCTGGAACTTAGTTTTAGATAATGGAAATCTCTACAAAAAACGTCTCTACACTTTTTGCGCTGCGAGCCACCGTTCACGAGATATAGTTTTTCAAAAATTTGAAAAATTGAAATTGTCCATTTGTCATCTCGGATCAGTCGGGTCGGATCTAGAACATTATGAAATGGATGTCAGAATTTGAAAATTTCGGATTTTTCAATTTTTTCGACCAACTCTGATTTTGTCGAAAAAATCTTGCTGAAACTTAGTTTTAGATAATAAATTTCTCTACAAAAAACGTCTCTACACTTTTTGCGCTGCGAGCCACCGTTCACGAGATATGGTTTTTCAAAAATTTGAAAAATTGAAATTGTCCATTTGGCATCTCGGATCAGTCGGGTCGGATCTAGGACATTTTGAAATGGATGTCAGAATTTGAAAATTTCGGATTTTTCAATTTTTTCGACCAACTCTGATTTTGTCGAAAAAATCTTGCTGAAACTTAGTTTTAGATAATAAAATTCTCTACAAAAAACGTCTCTACACTTTTTGCGCTGCGAGCCACCGTTCACGAGATATGGTTTTTCAAAAATTTGAAATATTGAAATTGTCCCTTTGGCATCTCGGATCAGTCGGGTCGGATCTAGGACATTATGAAATGGATGTCAGAATTTGAAAATTTCGAATTTTTCCATATTTTCAACCAACTTTGATTTTGTCGAAAAAATCTTGCTGAAACTTAGTTTCAGATGATAAAATTCTCTACAATAAACGTTTCCACACTTTTTGCGCTGCGAGTCACCGTTCACGAGATATGACTTGTCAAAAATTTGAAAAATTGAAATTGTCCATTTGGCATCTCGGATCAGTCGGGTCGGATCTAGGACATTATGAAATGGATGTCAGAATTTGAAAATTTCGGATTTTTCAATTTTTTCGACCAACTCTGATTTTGTCGAAAAAATCTTGCTGAAACTTAGTTTTAGATAATAAATTTCTCTACAAAAAACGTCTCTACATTTTTTGCGCTGCGAGTAACCGTTCACGAGATATGACTTGTCAAAAATTTGAAAAATTGAAATTGTCCCTTTGGCATCTCGGATCAGTCGGGTCGGATCTAGGACATTATGAAATGGATGTCAGAATTTGAAAATTTCGAATTTTTCCATATTTTCGACCAACTCTGATTTTGTCGAAAAAATCTTGCTGAAACTTAGATTCAGATAATAAAATTCTCTACAAAAAACGTCTCTACACTTTTTGCGCTGCGAGTAACCGTTCACGAGATATGACTTGTCAAAAATTTGAAAAATTGAAATTGTCCCTTTGGCATCTCGGATCAGTCGGGTCGGATCTAGGACATTATGAAATGGATGTCAGAATTTGAAAATTTCGAATTTTTCCATATTTTCAACCAACTTTGATTTTGTCGAAAAAATCTTGCTGAAACTTAGTTTCAGATGATAAAATTCTCTACAAAAAACGTTTCCACACTTTTTGCGCTGCGAGTCACCGTTCACGAGATATGACTTGTCAAAAATTTGAAAAATTGAAATTGTCCATTTGGCATCTCGGATCAGTCGGGTCGGATCTAGGACATTATGAAATGGATGTTAGAATTTGAAAATTTCGAATTTTTCAATTTTTTCAACCAACTTTGATTTTGTCGAAAAAATCTTGCTGGAACTTAGTTTTAGATAATGGAAATCTCTACAAAAAACGTCTCTACACTTTTTGCGCTGCGAGCCACCGTTCACGAGATATAGTTTTTCAAAAATTTGAAAAATTGAAATTGTCCATTTGTCATCTCGGATCAGTCGGGTCGGATCTAGAACATTATGAAATGGATGTCAGAATTTGAAAATTTCGGATTTTTCAATTTTTTCGACCAACTCTGATTTTGTCGAAAAAATCTTGCTGAAACTTAGTTTTAGATAATAAATTTCTCTACAAAAAACGTCTCTACACTTTTTGCGCTGCGAGCCACCGTTCACGAGATATGGTTTTTCAAAAATTTGAAAAATTGAAATTGTCCATTTGGCATCTCGGATCAGTCGGGTCGGATCTAGGACATTTTGAAATGGATGTCAGAATTTGAAAATTTCGGATTTTTCAATTTTTTCGACCAACTCTGATTTTGTCGAAAAAATCTTGCTGAAACTTAGTTTCAGATGATAAAATTCTCTACAAAAAACGTTTCCACACTTTTTGCGCTGCGAGTCACCGTTCACGAGATATGACTTGTCAAAAATTTGAAAAATTGAAATTGTCCATTTGGCATCTCGGATCAGTCGGGTCGGATCTAGGACATTATGAAATGGATGTTAGAATTTGAAAATTTCGAATTTTTCAATTTTTTCAACCAACTTTGATTTTGTCGAAAAAATCTTGCTGGAACTTAGTTTTAGATAATGGAAATCTCTACAAAAAACGTCTCTACACTTTTTGCGCTGCGAGCCACCGTTCACGAGATATAGTTTTTCAAAAATTTGAAAAATTGAAATTGTCCATTTGTCATCTCGGATCAGTCGGGTCGGATCTAGAACATTATGAAATGGATGTCAGAATTTGAAAATTTCGGATTTTTCAATTTTTTCGACCAACTCTGATTTTGTCGAAAAAATCTTGCTGAAACTTAGTTTCAGATGATAAAATTCTCTACAAAAAACGTTTCCACACTTTTTGCGCTGCGAGTCACCGTTCACGAGATATGACTTGTCAAAAATTTGAAAAATTGAAATTGTCCATTTGGCATCTCGGATCAGTCGGGTCGGATCTAGGACATTATGAAATGGATGTTAGAATTTGAAAATTTCGAATTTTTCAATTTTTTCAACCAACTTTGATTTTGTCGAAAAAATCTTGCTGGAACTTAGTTTTAGATAATGGAAATCTCTACAAAAAACGTCTCTACACTTTTTGCGCTGCGAGCCACCGTTCACGAGATATAGTTTTTCAAAAATTTGAAAAATTGAAATTGTCCATTTGTCATCTCGGATCAGTCGGGTCGGATCTAGAACATTATGAAATGGATGTCAGAATTTGAAAATTTCGGATTTTTCAATTTTTTCGACCAACTCTGATTTTGTCGAAAAAATCTTGCTGAAACTTAGTTTTAGATAATAAATTTCTCTACAAAAAACGTCTCTACACTTTTTGCGCTGCGAGCCACCGTTCACGAGATATGGTTTTTCAAAAATTTGAAAAATTGAAATTGTCCATTTGGCATCTCGGATCAGTCGGGTCGGATCTAGGACATTTTGAAATGGATGTCAGAATTTGAAAATTTCGGATTTTTCAATTTTTTCGACCAACTCTGATTTTGTCGAAAAAATCTTGCTGAAACTTAGTTTTAGATAATAAAATTCTCTACAAAAAACGTCTCTACACTTTTTGCGCTGCGAGCCACCGTTCACGAGATATGGTTTTTCAAAAATTTGAAATATTGAAATTGTCCCTTTGGCATCTCGGATCAGTCGGGTCGGATCTAGGACATTATGAAATGGATGTCAGAATTTGAAAATTTCGAATTTTTCCATATTTTCAACCAACTTTGATTTTGTCGAAAAAATCTTGCTGAAACTTAGTTTCAGATGATAAAATTCTCTACAAAAAACGTTTCCACACTTTTTGCGCTGCGAGTCACCGTTCACGAGATATGACTTGTCAAAAATTTGAAAAATTGAAATTGTCCATTTGGCATCTCGGATCAGTCGGGTCGGATCTAGGACATTATGAAATGGATGTCAGAATTTGAAAATTTCGGATTTTTCAATTTTTTCGACCAACTCTGATTTTGTCGAAAAAATCTTGCTGAAACTTAGTTTTAGATAATAAATTTCTCTACAAAAAACGTCTCTACATTTTTTGCGCTGCGAGTAACCGTTCACGAGATATGACTTGTCAAAAATTTGAAAAATTGAAATTGTCCCTTTGGCATCTCGGATCAGTCGGGTCGGATCTAGGACATTATGAAATGGATGTCAGAATTTGAAAATTTCGAATTTTTCCATATTTTCAACCAACTTTGATTTTGTCGAAAAAATCTTGCTGAAACTTAGTTTCAGATGATAAAATTCTCTACAAAAAACGTTCCCACACTTTTTGCGCTGCGAGTCACCGTTCACGAGATATGACTTGTCAAAAATTTGAAAAATTGAAATTGTCCATTTGGCATCTCGGATCAGTCGGGTCGGATCTAGGACATTATGAAATGGATGTCAGAATTTGAAAATTTCGGATTTTCCAATTTTTTCGACCAACTCTGATTTTGTCGAAAAAACCTTGCTGAAACTTAGATTTAGATAATAAAATTCTCTACAAAAAACGTCTCTACACTTTTTGCGCTGCGAGTAACCGTTCACGAGATATGACTTGTCAAAAATTTGAAAAATTGAAATTGTCCCTTTGGCATCTCGGATCAGTCGGGTCGGATCTAGGACATTATGAAATGGATGTCAGAATTTGAAAATTTCGAATTTTTCTATATTTTCAACCATCTTTGATTTTGTCGAAAAAATCTTGCTGAAACTTAGTTTCAGATGATAAAATTCTCTACAAAAAACGTTTCCACACTTTTTGCGCTGCGAGTCACCGTTCACGAGATATGACTTGTCAAAAATTTGAAAAATTGAAATTGTCCATTTGGCATCTCGGATCAGTCGGGTCGGATCTAGGACATTATGAAATGGATGTCAGAATTTGAAAATTTCGGATTTTCCAATTTTTTCGACCAACTCTGATTTTGTCGAAAAAACCTTGCTGAAACTTAGTTTTAGATAATAAATTTCTCTACAAAAATCGTCTCTACACTTTTTGCGCTGCGAGCCACCGTTCACGAGATATGGTTTTTCAAAAATTTGAAAAATTGAAATTGTCCATTTGACATCTCGGATAAGTCGGGTCGGATCTAGAACATTATGAAATGGATGTCAGAATTTGAAAACTTCGGATTTTCCAATTTTTTCGACCAACTCTGATTTTGTCGAAAAAACCTTGCTGAAACTTAGTTTTAGATAATAAATTTCTCTACAAAAAACGTCTCTACACTTTTTGCGCTGCGAGCCACCGTTCACGAGATATGGTTTTTCAAAAATTTGAAAAATTGAAATTGTCCATTTGGCATCTCGGATCAATCGGGTCGGATCTAGAACATTATGAAATGGATGTCAGAATTTGAAAATTTCGGATTTTTCAATTTTTTCGACCAACTCTGATTTTGTCGAAAAAATCTTGCTGAAACTTAGTTTTAGATAATAAATTTCTCTACAAAAAACGTCTCTACACTTTTTGCGCTGCGAGCCACCGTTCACGAGATATGGTTTTTCAAAAATTTGAAAAATTGAAATTGTCCATTTGGCATCTCGGATCAGTCGGGTCGGATCTAGGACATTTTGAAATGGATGTCAGAATTTGAAAATTTCGGATTTTTCAATTTTTTCGACCAACTCTGATTTTGTCGAAAAAATCTTGCTGAAACTTAGTTTTAGATAATAAAATTCTCTACAAAAAACGTCTCTACACTTTTTGCGCTGCGAGTAACCGTTCACGAGATATGACTTGTCAAAAATTTGAAAAATTGAAATTGTCCCTTTGGCATCTCGGATCAGTCGGGTCGGATCTAGGACATTATGAAATGGATGTCAGAATTTGAAAATTTCGAATTTTTCCATATTTTCAACCAACTTTGATTTTGTCGAAAAAATCTTGCTGAAACTTAGTTTCAGATGATAAAATTCTCTACAAAAAACGTTTCCACACTTTTTGCGCTGCGAGTCACCGTTCACGAGATATGACTTGTCAAATATTTGAAAAATTGAAATTGTCCATTTGGCATCTCGGATCAGTCGGGTCGGATCTAGGACATTATGAAATGGATGTCAGAATTTGAAAATTTCGGATTTTCCAATTTTTTCGACCAACTCTGATTTTGTCGAAAAAACCTTGCTGAAACTTAGTTTTAGATAATAAAAATCTCTACAAAAAACGTCTCTACACTTTTTGCGGTGCGAGCCACCGTTCATGAGATATGAAGTGTCGAAGATTTAAAAAGTTGAAATTGTCCATTTGGCATCTCGGATCAGTCGGTTCGGATCTAATACATAATGAAATGGATGTCATAATTCGAAAAGTTCGAATTTTTCAATTTTTTCAACCAACTTTGATTTTGTCGAAAAAATCTTGCTGGAACTTAGTTTTAGATAATGGAAATCTCTACAAAAAACGTCTCTACACTTTTTGCGCTGCGAGCCACCGTTCATGAGATATGAAGTGTCGAAGATTTGAAAAATTGAAATTGTCCATTTGGCATCTCGGATCAGTCGGGTCGGATCTAGGACATTATGAAATGGATGTCAGAATTTGAAAATTTCGGATTTTTCAATTTTTTCAACCAACTTTGATTTTGTCGAAAAAATCTTGCTGGAACTTAGTTTCAGATAATAAAATTCTCTACAAAAAACATCTCCACACTTTTTGCGCTGCGAGCCGCCGTTCACGAGATATGACTTGTCAAAAATTTGAACAATTGAAATTGTCCCTTTGGCATCTCGGATCAGTCGGGTCGGATCTAGGACATTATGAAATGGATGTCAGAATTTGAAAATTTCGAATTTTTCCATTTTTTCAACCAACTTTGATTTTGTCGAAAAAATCTTGCTGAAACTTAGTTTTAGATGATAAAATTCTCTACAAAAAACGTTTCTACATTTTTTGCGCTGCGAGTCACCGTTCACGAGATATGACTTGTCATAAATTTGAAAAATTGAATTTGTCCATTTGGCATCTCGGATCAGTCGGGTCGGATCTAGGACATTATGAAATGGATGTCAGAATTTGAAAATTTCGGATTTTCCAATTTTTTCGACCAACTCTGATTTTGTCGAAAAAATCTTCCTGGAACTTAGTTTTAGATAATAAAATTCTCTACAAAAAACGTCTCTACACTTTTTGCGTTGCAAGCCACCGTTCATGAGATATGACTTGTCAAAAATTTGAAGAATTGAAATTGTCCATTTGGCATCTCGGATCAGTCGGGTCGGATCTAGGACATTATGAAATGGATGTCAGAATTTGAAAATTTCGGATTTTCCAATTTTTTCGACCAACTCTGATTTTGTCGAAAAAATCTTCTTGGAACTTAGTTTTAGATAATAAAATTCTCTACAAAAAACGTCTCTACACTTTTTGCGCTGCAAGCCACCGTTCATGAGATATGACTTGTCAAAAATTTGAAAAATTGAAATTGTCCATTTGGCATCTCGGATCAGTCGGGTCGGAACTAGGACATTATGAAATGGATGTCAGAGTTTGAAAATTTCGGATTTTTCAATTTTTTCAACCAACTTTGATTTTGTCGAAAAAATCTTGCTGGGACTTATTTTTAGATAATAAAAATCTCTACAAAAAACGTCTCCACACTTTTTGCGCTGCGAGCCACCGTTCATGAGATATGGTTTTTCAAAAATTTGAAAAATTGAAATTGTCCATTTGGCATCTCGGATAAGTCGGGTCGGATCTAGAACATTATGAAATGGATGTCAGAATTTGAAAATTTCGGATTTTCCAATTTTTTCGACCAACTCTGATTTTGTCGAAAAAACCTTGCTGAAACTTAGTTTTAGATAATAAATTTCTCTACAAAAAACGTCTCTACACTTTTTGCGCTGCGAGCCACCGTTCACGAGATATGGTTTTTCAAAAATTTGAAAAATTGAAATTGTCCATTTGGCATCTCGGATCAATCGGGTCGGATCTAGAACATTATGAAATGGATGTCAGAATTTGAAAATTTCGGATTTTTCAATTTTTTCGACCAACTCTGATTTTGTCGAAAAAATCTTGCTAAAACTTAGTTTTAGATAATAAATTTCTCTACAAAAAACGTCTCTACACTTTTTGCGCTGCGAGCCACCGTTCACGAGATATGGTTTTTCAAAAATTTGAAAAATTGAAATTGTCCATTTGGCATCTCGGATCAGTCGGGTCGGATCTAGGACATTTTGAAATGGATGTCAGAATTTGAAAATTTCGGATTTTTCAATTTTTTCGACCAACTCTGATTTTGTCGAAAAAATCTTGCTGAAACTTAGTTTTAGATAATAAAATTCTCTACAAAAAACGTCTCTACACTTTTTGCGCTGCGAGTAACCGTTCACGAGATATGACTTGTCAAAAATTTGAAAAATCGAAATTGTCCATTTGGCATCTCGGATCAGTCGGGTCGGATCTAGGACATTATGAAATGGATGTCAGAATTTGAAAATTTCGGATTTTTCAATTTTTTCAACCAACTTTGATTTTGTCGAAAAAATCTTGCTTGAACTTAGTTTTAGATAATAAAATTCTCTACAAAAAACGTCTCTACACTTTTTGCGCTGCGAGCCACCGTTCACGAGATGTGACTTGTCAAAAATTTGAAAAATTGAAATTGTCCATTTGGCATCTCGGATCAGTCGGGTCGGATCTAGGACATTATGAAATGGATGTCAGAATTTGGAAATTTCGGATTTTTCAATTTTTTCAACCAACTTTGATTTTGTCGAAAAAATGTCGCTGGAATTCAGTTTTAGATAATGAAATTCTCTACAAAAAACGTCTCCACACTTTTTGCGCTGCGAGCCACCGTTCACGAGATATGAAGTGTCGAAGATTTGAAAAATTGGAATTGTCCATTTGGCATCTAGGATCAGTCGGGTCGCATCTAGGACATTATGAAATGGATGTCAGGATTTGAAAATTTCGGATTTTCCAATTTTTTCGACCAACTTTGATTTCGTCGAAAAAATCTTGCTGAAACTCAGCTTTAGATAATAAAATTCTCTACAAAAAACGTCTCCACACTTTTTGCGCTGCGTGCCACCGTTCACGAGATGGCTTCACAAGAGGATCCAAAAGGATCCAAGAGGATCCAAAAGGATCCAAGAGAATCCAAAAGGATCCAAGAGGATCCAAAAGGATCCAAGAGGATCCAAAAGGATCCAAGAGGATCCAAAAGGATCCAAGAGGATCCAAAAGGATCCAAGAGGATCCAAAAGGATCCAAGAGGATCCAAAAGGATCCAAGAGGATCCAAAAGGATCCAAGAGGATCCAAAAGGATCTAATGATGTAACGAATAATCATTCATTGTCGCAAATGATTATTTATTCCATCTCCCGAAGGATCCCGCAGGATCTAAGAGAATCCAAACAAGGATCCAAAAGGAACCAAACAAAAAATCCCTTGGATTCTTGGATTTTGTCCTTGAATATCAATGAAATTCACATGATATCTCAAGTTTATTACGACTCATGTCTACATTATCCTAAAATTCGGATTCCACTTAGTGGCCTACTGTGCTACCACACGAGGTAGGCACCTAAGGTGCACTGTGCGTGATCCTAGTGCACTAGGTGCATGCACGGTGCAAGATCGGTGCGTGCACTTGGCTGATGGGGTTGCTGGAACTTAGTTTTAGATGATAAAATTCTCTACAAAAAAACGTCTCTACACTTTTTGCGCTGCGAGCCACCGTTCACGAGATATGACTTGTCAAAAATTTGAAAAATTGAAATTGTCCATTTGGCATCTCGGATCAGTCGGGTCGGATCTAGGACATTATGAAATGGATGTCAGAATTTGAAAATTTCGGATTTTTCAATTTTTTCAACCAACTTTGATTTTGTCGAAAAAATCTTGCTGAAACTTAGATTTAGATAATAAAATTCTCTACAAAAAACGTCTCTACACTTTTTGCGCTGCGAGTAACCGTTCACGAGATATGACTTGTCAAAAATTTGAAAAATTGAAATTGTCCCTTTGGCATCTCGGATCAGTCGGGTCGGATCTAGGACATTATGAAATGGATGTCAGAATTTGAAAATTTCGAATTTTTCCATTTTTTCAACCAACTTTGATTTTGTCGAAAAAATCTTGCTGAAACTTAGTTTTAGATGATAAAATTCTCTACAAAAAACGTTTCCACACTTTTTGCGCTGCGAGTCACCGTTCACGAGATATGACTTGTCAAAAATTTGAAAAATTGAAATTGTCCATTTGGCATCTCGGATCAGTCGGGTCGGATCTAGGACATTATGAAATGGATGTCAGAATTTGATAATTTCGGATTTTTCAATTTTTTCAACCAACTTTGGTTTTGTCGAAAAAGTCTTCCTGGAACTTAGTTTTAGATAATAAAATTCTCTACAAAATACTTCTCTATACTTTTTGCGCTGCGAGTCACCGTTCATGAGATATGAATTGTCGAAGATTTGAAAAATTGAAATTGTCCATTTGGCATCTCGGATCAGTCGGGTCGGATCTAGGACATTATGAAATGGATGTCAGAATTTGAAAATTTCAGATTTTTCAATTTTTTCAACCAACTTTGATTTTGTCGAAAAAATCTTGCTGGAACTCAGTTTTAGATAATATAATTCTCTACAAAAAACGTCTCTACACTTTTTGCGCTGCGAGCCACCGTTCACGAGATATGACTTGTCAAAAATTTGAAAAATTGAAATTGTCCATTTGGCATCTCGGATCAGTCGGGTCGGATCTAGGACTTTATGAAATGGATGTCAGAATTTGAAAATTTCGGATTTTTCAATTTTTTCAACCAACTTTGATTTTGTCGAAAAAATCTTGCTGGAACTTCGAATTAGGTAATAAAATTCTCAACAAAAAAAGTCTCCACACTTTTTGCGCTGCGAGCCACCGTTCATGAGATATGACCCGTCGAAAATTTGAGCAATCCAAATCGTCCATTTGGCATCGTGGATCAGTTTGGTCGGATCTAAGACTGATATTGAGAATAATGTGCGTTTTAAATCTTGCATCAACGAAAAATACAAAGATTGGGAGACGTCATCATATAATCATGTAACTCAAAATCTTGGACGATGTTTTCGACTATTACCGTATATGTCATCAGAGAATGTGATTAAAAGAAAAATCATGTGAGAATCGCATCGATATTAAGAAAAATAAGCGTTTTGAATTCCAAATTGACGAAAAATACATAGAACGAACGACGCAATTATATATTCATGTAACTCAAATCCTTGAACAAATGTTCTGAATTTTTCTGTGTATGTCATCACAGAATATGGCGCAAGAGAGAATGAAGCAAGAATCGAGTCAATATCAAGGAAAATGTTCGTTTTAGATCTTGAATCGTCTAAAAAAACATAGAACGAATGACGTCACCGAATACTCATGTAACTCAAAATCTTGGAAGATTGTTTCGAATATTTCAGTATTTCTCATCACAGAATGTGGTTGAAATGAGGATCATGCGAGAATCGAATGAATATAAAAAAAATGGCCGTTTTGAATTCCGAATGGACGAAAAATACATAGCACGAATGACGTCATCATATATTCATAGAACTCAAAATCTTGAACGAATTTTTTTGAATATACTCATATAGGTCATTTCGGAATATGGTAAAAAAGAGATTCATGCAAGGATTCAGATGGATTCAGCGGTATCTGGGGGGATCCGGCGGGATTCGCGGCGATCCAGGGTGATTTGGGGTAATTCGGCGCGATTCAGGGGGATCCGGGGGGACACGGGGGAGTCCGTTTGGGGTTCAGGGGATCCAAGGAAATCCGGGGTTTTAGGTCCTGAGAAAACAACATGAAACGAATGACGTAATCGGATATTCATGTAATTTGGAATATTGAAAGAACTTTTTGAATATTCTCACATAGGTCATTCCAGGATATGGTAAAAACGAGTATCGCAAGAAATGAATCGATATTGAGAAAAAGAAACATTTTAGATCTTGAATCGACCCAAAATACATAGGAAGAATGACCTCACCGTATATTCATGTATTTCAAAATCTCAAACGAATGTTCGGAATTTCTTCGTGTGTGTCATCACAGAATATGGCGCAAGAGAGAATGAAGACAAATCAAGTTGTGATTGAGAAAAATGTTTTTTTTTCAACCTTGAATTGACGAAAAATACAAAGAAACAATGACTTCATTAAATATTCATTGTAATGTGGTGGCTTTCTACCCATCACATCCTTAAATAGAATTTTATTTATGATAAGGCTCGTCGCGCTGTGGATACATAAAATATATATATAATCAACAATTTTTAATGGAGTGATTGAATGTAAGTTTGGATGAATAAATGAAAGAGATACCTGAGAGAGATTTCCAACGTCCAGGCCAACAATCACTGACAACTCAGACTTCAACCAATAGATCAACAAACATCCAAGGAATTGATCAATCATCCGGCCATAGACCAACCACCACGCAACATTACAAATGATCAACATGATCCAAATCCGGATAAATAAGGATAAATCCCAACAAGAAAACACCAAGAACTCAACGATACTGAACGTCATGACACAACAACGAACATAACCATACTTCTTGATGAGTGTCAACAAATAGTCAATCCGGTCGATAAATGGGTCGATAAAATACTCAACCAAACATTGGTGTGAGGAGTACGAGGGAGATGGCGCCCCAATATTGGGCCAGCAATGAAGCGGCCATCATTGAATATCCGGCGCTAAGTTTGAATTACAATCATTTCAATCAATAAGAAAATTTGGCATTTGAATTTAATCCAATCAATTAATTACGCAACAACGTAGTAATTAGCTTGACTTATTTGGTAATAATTGAGTAACGTGGTCATGGTTGAGGGAAGGAGACGACGAAAGCGGCCATTGGTGGATACTTCCACGGCGGACCTCGAGAGTGAAGGTTGTGTGTGCATAGAATGTATGAGAGAATAGCGTTCAAAAGTAAAATTAATGCAAAAAATCATTGTAACGCGTGAATCAAAACGTAATTACGTGCAGTTTTGCGTGTGTTGAGATTGAACATAAATTGTTGGCGTATATTGTCGCCATCATAGTGAGAGATTTGAGCAGAAGGATTGCTGCGTGAGTAAAATAAACATTAATTGATTCGATACGTGGACGATCGACTATTTTGGCGGATCGACACGTGTCGAATCGCTATTGTTACCACTCAACCGAACAAGTCCACAGTGCGACGCGACAATAGAGTATAGTATAAAGATTATGCGGTTACAATTCAGTAAGAAATGATAATAATCATCTTATCCATAATTGCCACAACTTATCGTATCGTTGTAGACCCGTCGTTCCTACGACCTAATTATTATTATTATTCAAACGTTTTTTTTATTATTTGCCATTGAAGGCGCATTCATTTCTTTTCACTCATGTTTCTTTCTAATAATAAATAATATTATTGTTTATCACGATATTTATTTACGCGAGTCTGTTCATTTGCAATTATAAGATTCCCCCGAAATCTTAGACCATTACAGGTCATCAGGGTGGCATCCCTTCCACGAGGACAAATCAACTTTTCAGAAAATCAAGGTAAATTTCTGAGTGCGTTCCTGTTTTTGACGAGTCGGCAGGGCGCATTTCACATCATGTAACTCAAAATCTTAAACGAATGTTTCAATTATTTCCATGTATGTCACTACAGAATATAGTGTCAGAGATATAAGAGCCGAAATTGAAACGATATTGACGCGAATGATCTTTTTAAATCTTGAATCGGCGAAAAATACATGAAAAGAATGACGCAATAGAATATTCTTCCAACTCAGAATCTTGAACGAACCACATAAGCGAAGTGCGCACACCGATCGTGCACCGTGCGATCCTTCTGGATCCTCCTGGATCCTTCTGGATCCTCCTGGATCCTTCTGGATCCTCCTGGATCCTTCTGGATCCTCCTGGATCCTTCTGGATCCTCCTGGATCCTTCTGGATCCTCCTGGATCCTTCTGGATCCTCCTGGATCCTTCTGGATCCTCCTGGATCCTTCTGGATCCTCCTGGATCCTTCTGGATCCTCCTGGATCCTTCTGGATCCTCCTGGATCCTTCTGGATCCTCCTGGATCCTTCTGGATCCTCCTGGATCCTTCTGGATCCTCCTGGATCCTTCTGGATCCTCCTGGATCCTTCTGGATCCTCCTGGATCCTTCTGGATCCTCCTGGATCCTTCTGGATCCTCCTGGATCCTCCTGGATCCTTCTGGATCCTCCTGGATCCTTCTGGATCCTCCTGGATCCTTCTGGATCCTCCTGGATCCTTCTGGATCCTCCTGGATCCTTCTGGATCCTCCTGGATCCTTCTGGATCCTCCTGGATCCTTCTGGATCCTCCTGGATCCTTCTGGATCCTCCTGGATCCTTCTGGATCCTCCTGGATCCTTCTGGATCCTCCTGGATCCTTCTGGATCCTCCTGGATCCTTCTGGATCCTCCTGGATCCTTCTGGATCCTCCTGGATCCTTCTGGATCCTCCTGGATCCTTCTGGATCCTCCTGGATCCTTCTGGATCCTCCTGGATCCTTCTGGATCCTCCTGGATCCTTCTGGATCCTCCTGGATCCTTCTGGATCCTCCTGGATCCTTCTGGATCCTCCTGGATCCTTCTGGATCCTCCTGGATCCTTCTGGATCCTCCTGGATCCTTCTGGATCCTCCTGGATCCTTCTGGATCCTCCTGGATCCTTCTGGATCCTCCTGGATCCTTCTGGATCCTCCTGGATCCTTCTGGATCCTCCTGGATCCTTCTGGATCCTCCTGGATCCTTCTGGATCCTCCTGGATCCTTCTGGATCCTCCTGGATCCTTCTGGATCCTCCTGGATCCTTCTGGATCCTCCTGGATCCTTCTGGATCCTCCTGGATCCTTCTGGATCCTCCTGGATCCTTCTGGATCCTCCTGGATCCTTCTGGATCCTCCTGGATCCTTCTGGATCCTCCTGGATCCTTCTGGATCCTCCTGGATCCTTCTGGATCCTCCTGGATCCTTCTGGATCCTCCTGGATCCTTCTGGATCCTCCTGGATCCTTCTGGATCCTTCTGGATCCTCCTGGATCCTTCTGGATCCTCCTGGATCCTTCTGGATCCTCCTGGATCCTTCTGGATCCTCCTGGATCCTTCTGGATCCTCCTGGATCCTTCTGGATCCTCCTGGATCCTTCTGGATCCTCCTGGATCCTTCTGGATCCTCCTGGATCCTTCTGGATCCTCCTGGATCCTTCTGGATCCTCCTGGATCCTTCTGGATCCTCCTGGATCCTTCTGGATCCTCCTGGATCCTTCTGGATCCTCCTGGATCCTTCTGGATCCTCCTGGATCCTTCTGGATCCTCCTGGATCCTTCTGGATCCTCCTGGATCCTTCTGGATCCTCCTGGATCCTTCTGGATCCTCCTGGATCCTTCTGGATCCTCCTGGATCCTTCTGGATCCTCCTGGATCCTTCTGGATCCTCCTGGATCCTTCTGGATCCTCCTGGATCCTTCTGGATCCTCCTGGATCCTTCTGGATCCTCCTGGATCCTTCTGGATCCTCCTGGATCCTTCTGGATCCTCCTGGATCCTTCTGGATCCTCCTGGATCCTTCTGGATCCTCCTGGATCCTTCTGGATCCTCCTGGATCCTTCTGGATCCTCCTGGATCCTTCTGGATCCTCCTGGATCCTTCTGGATCCTCCTGGATCCTTCTGGATCCTCCTGGATCCTTCTGGATCCTCCTGGATCCTTCTGGATCCTCCTGGATCCTTCTGGATCCTCCTGGATCCTTCTGGATCCTCCTGGATCCTTCTGGATCCTCCTGGATCCTTCTGGATCCTCCTGGATCCTTCTGGATCCTCCTGGATCCTTCTGGATCCTCCTGGATCCTTCTGGATCCTCCTGGATCCTTCTGGATCCTCCTGGATCCTTCTGGATCCTCCTGGATCCTTCTGGATCCTCCTGGATCCTTCTGGATCCTCCTGGATCCTTCTGGATCCTCCTGGATCCTTCTGGATCCTCCTGGATCCTTCTGGATCCTCCTGGATCCTTCTGGATCCTCCTGGATCCTTCTGGATCCTCCTGGATCCTTCTGGATCCTCCTGGATCCTTCTGGATCCTCCTGGATCCTTCTGGATCCTCCTGGATCCTTCTGGATCCTCCTGGATCCTTCTGGATCCTCCTGGATCCTTCTGGATCCTCCTGGATCCTTCTGGATCCTCCTGGATCCTCCTGTGAGCACATTCTTTCAAGATTCTAAGTTACATGAATTTTCGATGACGTCATTCGTTCTATGTATTTTTCGTCGTTTCACGATCTAAAACGCTCAATTTTCGTAATATCGATTTGATCCTTGTTTCATTGTCTCTTTTGCCGTATTCTGCGTTTACATATACGAAAATATTCCAATCATTCGTTTAAAATTCTAAATTACATGAATTTTCGATGACGTCATTCGTTCAATGTATTTTTCGTCGTTTCACGATTTAAAACGCTTAATTTTCGTAATATCGATTTGATTCTTGCTTTGTTCTTTCTTTTGCCATATTCTGTAAGCACATACATGAAAATATTCCGAACATTCGTTCAAGATTCTGAGTTACATGAATTTTCGATGACGTCATTCGTTCTATGTATTATTCGTCGTTTCACGATCTAAAACGCTCAATTTTCGTAATATCGATTTGATCCTTGTTTCATTGTCTCTTTTGCCGTATTCTGCGTTTACATATACGAAAATATTCCAAACATTCGTTTAAAATTTTGAGTTACATGAATTTTCGATGACGTCATTCGTTCTATGTATCTTTCGTCGTTTCACGATCTAAAACGCTCAATTTTCGTAATATCGATTTGATTCTTGCTTTATTCTTTCTTTTGCCATATTCTACGTTTACATATACAAAAATATTCCAAACATTCGATTAAAATTCTGAGTTACATGAATTTTCGATGACGTCATTCGTTCTATGTATTTTTCGTCGTTTCACGATCTAAAACGCTCAATTTTCGTAATATCGATTTGATTTTTGCTTTATTCTTTCTTTTGTCATATTCTGTATGCACATACACAAAAATATTCCGAACATTCTTTCAAGATTCCGAGTTACATGAATTTTCGATGACGTCATTCGTTCTATGTATTTTTCGTCGTTTCACGATCTAAAACGCTCAATTTTCGTAATATCGATTTGATTCTTGCTTTATTCTTTCTTTTGCCATATTCTGCGTTTACATATACAAAAATATTCCAAACATTCGTTTAAAATTCTGAGTTACATGAATTTTCGAAGACGTCATTCGTTCTATGTATTTTTCGTCGTTTCACGATCTAAAACGCTCAATTTTCGTAATATCGACTTGATTCTTGCTTTATTCTTTCTTTTGCCATATTCTGTATGCACATAAACAAAAATATTCCGAACATTCTTTCAAGATTCTGAGTTACATGAATTTTCGATGACGTCATTCGTTCTATGTATTTTTCGTCGTTTCACGATCTAAAACGCTCAATTTTCGTAATATCGATTTGGTTCTTGCTTTATTCTTTCTTTTGCCATATTCTGCGCTTACATATACAAAAATATTCCAAACATTCGTTTAAAATTCTGAGTTACATGAATTTTCGAAGACGTCATTCGTTCTATGTATTTTTCGTCGTTTCACGATATAAAACGCTCAATTTTCGTAATATCGATTTGATTCTTGCTTTATTCTTTCTTTTGCCATATTCTGTATGCACATACACAAAAATATTCCGAACATTCTTTCAAGATTCTGAGTTACATGAATTTTCGATGACGTCATTCGTTCTATGTATTTTTCGTCGTTTCACGATCTAAAACGCTCAATTTTCGTAATATCGATTTGATTCTTGCTTTATTCTTTCTTTTGCCATATTCTGTATGTACATACACAAAAAGTTTCCGAACATTCTTTCAAGATTCTGAGTTACATGAATTTTCGATGACGTCATTCGTTCTATGTATTTTTCGTCGTTTCACGATCTAAAACGCTCAATTTTCGTAATATCGATTTGATTCTTGCTTTATTCTTTCTTTTGCCATATTCTGCGTTTACATATACAAAAATATTCCAAACATTCGTTTAAAATTCTGAGTTACATGAATTTTCGATGACGTCATTCGTTCTATGTATTTTTCGTCGTTTCACGATCTAAAACGCTCAATTTTCGTAATATCGATTTGATTCTTGCTTTATTCTTTCTTTTGCCATATTCTGTATGCACATACACAAAAATATTCCGAACATTCTTTCAAGATTCTGAGTTACATGAATTTTCGATGACGTCATTCGTTCTATGTATTTTTCGTCGTTTCACGATCTAAAACGCTCAATTTTCGTAATATCGATTTGATTCTTGCTCTATTCTTTCTTTCGCCATATTCTGCGTTTTCATATACAAAAATATTCCAAACATTCGTTTAAAATTCTGAGTTACATGAATTTTCGAAGACGTCATTCGTTCTATGTATTTTTCGTCGTTTCACGATATAAAACGCTCAATTTTCGTAATATCGATTTGATTCTTGCTTTATTCTTTCTTTTGCCATATTCTGCGTTTACATATACAAAAATATTCCAAACATTCGTTTAAAATTCTGAGTTCCATGAATTTTCGATGACGTCATTCGTTCTATGTATTTTTCGTCGTTTCACGATCTAAAACGCTCAATTTTCGTAATATCGATTTGATTCTTGCTTTATTCTTTCTTTTGCCATATTCTGTATGCACATACACAAAAATATTCCGAACATTCTTTCAAGATTCTGAGTTACATGAATTTTCGATGACGTCATTCGTTCTATGTATTTTTCGTCGTTTCACGATCTAAAACGCTCAATTTTCGTAATATCGATTTGATTCTTGCTCTATTCTTTCTTTCGCCATATTCTGCCTTTTCATATACAAAAATATTCCAAACATACTTTCAAGATTCCGAGTTACATGAATTTTCGATGACGTCATTCGTTCTATGTATTTTTCGTCGTTTCACGATCTAAAACGCTCAATTTTCGTAATATCGATTTGGTTCTTGCTTTATTCTTTCTTTTGCCATATTCTGCGTTTACATATACAAAAATATTCCAAACATTCGTTTAAAATTCTGAGTTACATGAATTTTCGAAGACGTCATTCGTTCTATGTATTTTTCGTCGTTTCACGATCTAAAACGCTCAATTTTCGTAATATCGATTTGATTCTTGCTTTATTCTTTCTTTTGCCATATTCTGTATGCACATACACAAAAATATTCCGAACATTCTTTCAAGATTCTGAGTTACATGAATTTTCGATTACGTCATTCGTTCTATGTATTTTTCGTCGTTTCACGATCTAAAACGCTCAATTTTCGTAATATCGATTTGGTTCTTGCTTTATTCTTTCTTTTGCCATATTCTGCGTTTACATATACAAAAATATTCCAAACATTCGTTTAAAATTCTGAGTTACATGAATTTTCGAAGCGTCATTCGTTCTATGTATTTTTCGTCGTTTCACGATCTAAAACGCTCAATTTTCGTAATATCGATTTGATTCTTGCTTTATTCTTTCTTTTGCCATATTCTGTATGCACATACACAAAAAGTTTCCAAACATTCTTTCAAGATTCTGAGTTACATGAATTTTCGATGACGTCATTCGTTCTATGTATTTTTCGTCGTTTCACGATCTAAAACGCTCAATTTTCGTAATATCGATTTGATTCTTGCTTTATTCTTTCTTTTGCCATATTCTGTATGCACATACACAAAAATATTCCAAACATTCGTTTAAAATTCTGAGTTACATGAATTTTCGATGACGTCATTCGTTCTATGTATTTTTCGTCGTTTCACGATCTAAAACGCTCAATTTTCGTAATATCGATTTGATTCTTGCTTTATTCTTTCTTTTGCCATATTCTGTATGCACATACACAAAAATATTCCGAACATTCTTTCAAGATTCCGAGTTACATGAATTTTCGATGACGTCATTCGTTCTATGTATTTTTCGTCGTTTCACGATCTAAAACGCTCAATTTTCGTAATATAGATTTGGTTCTTGCTTTATTCTTTCTTTTGCCATATTCTGCGTTTACATATACAAAAATATTCCAAACATTCGTTTAAAATTCTGAGTTACATGAATTTTCGAAGACGTCATTCGTTCTATGTATTTTTCGTCGTTTCACGATTTAAACGCTCAATTTTCGTAATATCGATACGGTTCTTGCTTTATTCTTTCTTTTGCCATATTCTGCGTTTACATACACAAAAAGTTTCCAAACATTCGTTTAAAATTCTGAGTTACATGAATTTTCGATGACGTCATTCGTTCTATGTATTTTTCGTCGTTTCACGATCTAAAACGCTCAATTTTCGTAATATCGATTTGATTCTTGCTTTATTCTTTCTTTTGCCATATTCTGTATGCACATACACAAAAATATTCCGAACATTCTTTCAAGATTCCGAGTTACATGAATTTTCGATGACGTCATTCGTTCTATGTATTTTTCGTCGTTTCACGATCTAAAACGCTCAATTTTCGTAATATCGATTTGATTCTTGCTTTATTCTTTCTTTTGCCATATTCTGCGTTTATATATACAAAAATATTCCAAACATTCGTTTAAAATTCTGAGTTACATGAATTTTCGAAGACGTCATTCGTTCTATGTATTTTTCATCGTTTCACGATCTAAAACGCTCAATTTTCGTAATATCGATTTGATTCTTGCTTTATTCTTTCTTTTGCCATATTCTGTATGCACATACACATA
>OW445489.1:8148744-8170002 GCA_918226075.1 Microctonus brassicae
GAAAATTCATGAAACTCAGAATTTTAAACGAATGTTTGAAATATTTTTGTATATGTAAACGCAGAATATGGCAAAAGAAAGAATAAAGCAAGAATCAAATCGATATTACGAAAATTGAGCGTTTTAGATCGTGAAACGACGAAAAATACATAGAACGAATGACGTCATCGAAAATTCATGTAACTCAGAATCTTGAAAGAATGTTCGGAATATTTTTGTTTATGTGCATACAGAATATGGCAAAAGAAAGAATAAAGCAAGAATCAAATCGATATTACGAAAATTGAGCGTTTTCGATCGTGAAACGACGAAAAATACATAGAACGAATGACGTCATCGAAAATTCATGAAACTCAGAATTTTAAACGAATGTTTGAAATATTTTTGTATATGTAAACGCAGAATATGGCAAAAGAAAGAATAAAGCAAGAATCAAATCGATATTACGAAAATTGAGCGTTTTAGATCGTGAAACGACGAAAAATACATAGAACGAATGACGTCATCGAAAATTCATGAAACTCAGAATTTTAAACGAATGTTTGGAATATTTTTGTATATGTAAACGCAGAATATGGCAAATGAAAGAATAAAGCAAGAATCAAATCGATATTACGAAAATTGAGCGTTTTAGATCGTGAAACGACGAAAAATACATAGAACGAATGACGTCATCGAAAATTCATGTAACTCAGAATCTTGAAAGAATGTTCGGAATATTTTTGTTTATGTGCATACAGAATATGGCAAAAGAAAGAATAAAGCAAGAATCAAATCGATATTACGAAAATTGAGCGTTTTAGATCGTGAAACGACGAAAAATACATAGAACGAATGACGTCATCGAAAATTCATGAAACTCAGAATTTTAAACGAATGTTTGAAATATTTTTGTATATGTAAACGCAGAATATGGCAAAAGAAAGAATAAAGCAAGAATTAAATCGATATTACGAAAATTGAGCGTTTTAGATCGTGAAACGACGAAAAATACATAGAACGAATGACGTCATCGAAAATTCATGTAACTCAGAATTTTAAACGAATGTTTAGAATATTTTTGTATATGTAAACGCAGAATATGGCAAAAGAAAGAATAAAGCAAGAATCAAATCGATATTACGAAAATTGAGCGTTTTAGATCGTGAAACGACGAAAAATACATAGAACGAATGACGTCATCGAAAATTCATGAAACTCAGAATTTTAAACGAATGTTTGGAATATTTTTGTATATGTGAACGCAGAATATGGCAAAAGAAAGAATAACGCAAGAATCAAATCGATATTACGAAAATTGAGCGTTTTAGATCGTGAAACGACGAAAAATGCATAGAACGAATG
This sequence comes from Microctonus brassicae, assembly GCA_918226075.1. Taxonomy (NCBI): domain Eukaryota; kingdom Metazoa; phylum Arthropoda; class Insecta; order Hymenoptera; family Braconidae; genus Microctonus; species Microctonus brassicae. The sequence continues at coordinate 8,150,089 of OW445489.1, forward strand.
ACGTCATCGAAAATTCATGTAACTCAGAATCTTGAAAGAATGTTCGGAATATTTTTGTTTATGTGCATACAGAATATGGCAAAAGAATGAATAAAGCAAGAATCAAATCGATATTACGAAAATTGAGCGTTTTAGATCGTGAAACGACGAAAAATACATAGAACGAATGACGTCATCGAAAATTCATGTAACTCAGAATTTTAAACGAATGTTTGGAATATTTTTGTATATGTAAACGCAGAATATGGCAAAAGAAAGAATAAAGCAAGAATCAAATCGATATTACGAAAATTGAGCGTTTTAGATCGTGAAACGACGAAAAATACATAGAACGAATGACGTCATCGAAAATTCATGTAACTCAGAATTTTAAACGAATGTTTGGAATATTTTTGTATATGTAAACGCAGAATATGGCAAAAGAAAGAATAAAGCAAGAATCAAATCGATATTACGAAAATTGAGCGTTTTAGATCGTGAAACGACGAAAAATACATAGAACGAATGACGTCATCGAAAATTCATGAAACTCAGAATTTTAATCGAATGTTTGGAATATTTTTGTATATGTAAACGCAGAATATGGCAAAAGAAAGAATAAAGCAAGAATCAAATCGATATTACGAAAATTGAGCATTTTAGATCGTGAAACGACGAAAAATACATAGAACGAATGACGTCATCGAAAATTCATGTAACTCAGAATCTTGAAAGAATGTTCGGAATATTTTTGTTTATTTGCATACAGAATATGGCAAAAGAAAGAATAAAGCAAGAATCAAATCGATATTACGAAAATTGAGCGTTTTAGATCGTGAAACGACGAAAAATACATAGAACGAATGACGTCATCGAAAATTCATGTAACTCAGAATTTTAAACGAATGTTTGGAATATTTTTGTATATGTAAACGCAGAATATGGCAAAAGAAAGAATAAAGCAAGAATCAAATCGATATTACGAAAATTGAGCGTTTTAGATCGTGAAACGACGAAAAATACATAGAACGAATGACGTCATCGAAAATTCATGTAACTCAGAATTTTAAACGAATGTTTGGAATATTTTTGTGTATGTAATCGCAGAATATGGCAAAAGAAAGAATAAAGCAAGAATCAAATCGATATTACGAAAATTGAGCGTTTTAGATCGTGAAACGACGAAAAATACATAGAACGAATGACGTCATCGAAAATTCATGTAACTCAGAATCTTGAAAGAATGTTCGACATATTTTTGTTTATGTGCATACAGAATATGGCAAAAGAAAGAATAAAGCAAGAATTAAATCGATATTACGAAAATTGAGCGTTTTAGATCGTGAAACGACGAAAAATACATAGAACGAATGACGTCATCGAAAATTCATGTAACTCAGAATTTTAAACGAATGTTTGGAATATTTTCGTATATGTGAACGCAGAATATGGCAAAAGAAAGAATAACGCAAGAATCAAATCGATATTACGAAAATTGAGCGTTTTAGATCGTGAAACGACGAAAAATACATAGAACGAATGACGTCATCGAAAATTCATGTAACTCAGAATCTTGAAAGAATGTTCGGAATATTTTTGTTTATGTGCATACAGAATATGGCAAAAGAAAGAATAAAGCAAGAATCAAATCGATATTACGAAAATTGAGCGTTTTAGATCGTGAAACGACGAAAAATACATAGAACGAATGACGTCATCGAAAATTCATGTAACTCAGAATTTTAAACGAATGTTTGGAATATTTTTGTATATGTAAACGCAGAATATGGCAAGAGAAAGAATAAAGCAAGAATCAAATCGATATTACGAAAATTGAGCGTTTTAGATCGTGAAACGACGAAAAATACATAGAACGAATGACGTCATCGAAAATTCATGTAACTCAGAATCTTGAAAGAATGTTCGGAATATTTTTGTTTATTTGCATACAGAATATGGCAAAAGAAAGAATAAAGCAAGAATCAAATCGATATTACGAAAATTGAGCGTTTTAGATCGTGAAACGACGAAAAATACATAGAACGAATGACGTCATCGAAAATTCATGAAACTCAGAATTTTAAACGAATGTTTGAAATATTTTTGTATATGTAAACGCAGAATATGGCAAAAGAAAGAATAAAGCAAGAATCAAATCGATATTACGAAAATTGAGCGTTTTAGATCGTGAAACGACGAAAAATACATAGAACGAATGACGTCATCGAAAATTCATGTAACTCAGAATTTTAAACGAATGTTTGGAATATTTTTGTATATGTAAACGCAGAATATGGCAAGAGAAAGAATAAAGCAAGAATCAAATCGATATTACGAAAATTGAGCGTTTTAGATCGTGAAACGACGAAAAATACATAGAACGAATGACGTCATCGAAAATTCATGTAACTCAGAATCTTGAAAGAATGTTCGGAATATTTTTGTTTATTTGCATACAGAATATGGCAAAAGAAAGAATAAAGCAAGAATCAAATCGATATTACGAAAATTGAGCGTTTTAGATCGTGAAACGACGAAAAATACATAGAACGAATGACGTCATCGAAAATTCATGAAACTCAGAATTTTAAACGAATGTTTGAAATATTTTTGTATATGTAAACGCAGAATATGGCAAAAGAAAGAATAAAGCAAGAATCAAATCGATATTACGAAAATTGAGCGTTTTAGATCGTGAAACGACGAAAAATACATAGAACGAATGACGTCATCGAAAATTCATGTAACTCAGAATTTTAAACGAATGTTTGGAATATTTTTGTATATGTAAACGCAGAATATGGCAAAAGAAAGAATAAAGCAAGAATCAAATCGATATTACGAAAATTGAGCGTTTTAGATCGTGAAACGACGAAAAATACATAGAACGAATGACGTCATCGAAAATTCATGAAACTCAGAATTTTAAACGAATGTTTGGAATATTTTTGTGTATGTAAACGCAGAATATGGCAAAAGAAAGAATAAAGCAAGAATCAAATCGATATTATGTGACGACCTGTCACACAGGCTGGCCGCCATTTTTAATAGTCAAAGAAAAAAAAAATCATTAAGGCGGGTTTCCTTAAGGCATCAGCGAAACTAGCGCCGCTCCATAGGTACCAATTCAAAAGTTCAAATTTTTGAAGGTACTCAGTAAGACTTTTGTCAGCGCGCATGCGCAAAGGCACAAGTGAGAGAAGATGCGCAGAAAGAATGCGTACTCGTAAATATTTATATAAGAAGTATCTAAGCGGTACAAAACGCATTAAAATTTGTCAAAACTAATAAAATAAATTAAAATAAGATAAATTTATCCATATAAATGTTAATTAAAAGCAAAATAACTGCGACAATTGTAATAAAGTGCATTAAATAGAAAGAGATAGATAAGTTGCGGCAGACTGCTACTGGGGATAAATGCCGCATAGGCGGGATCCTCCGCAGGCATCCACCAATAGCAGGGCCGTCACATGGGTCCGGGCGCCCTACTCACTCGATCCACACCTAAGTGGGGATCGATGCGGTAGGTAACCGCCCACTCATCCAACAGTATAAAAGCCGCCGCATCGGCCATAGAGAGTCAGTTCTTCGGTGGCTATCCAAGGGAATAGCACTAGGAGTCTTACTGCACAGTTTGATCAAACTGAAGTATTGCTCATACACCCACCCACGCTTTATCTTATTCTTTCTCCTACGGTGGAAGTTGTACGGTTCGCTCGAACTGAAACACTCATCGGAACCATCATTCGTTTGTGTTCGCTGTACGGTTTGATCAAACTGAAGCATTCACAATCTCTTTTCGTGGAATAACGTACGGTTTGATCAAACTGAGTTATTTTACTCTTATCCTCATCCTACACGGGCATTTGCTGTACGGTTCGCTCGAACTGAAGTATTTGTTCGCTCCTTTCCAACCTATTTTTCCCCTCTAGTTTGTTGTACGGTTCGATCGAACTGAAGCACTCGAGAGTAATTCCGCCCTTGGACAAAACCGAATCAACTCATTACCGACCAGTAACGTACCGATAAATTATTGTACCCGCGAATTAAATAATGTATCTTAACGCAAGTAGAATCATTAATTACCAGATACCGAAGAATATTGTAATCGGAACATAATTAACATTAATTCATCGCGGAGAAATCCGCGTAAAATACATGTAAATAATTACCAAATACGCGATTTACTATTGATCATACGCAAATAGGCTATTACGCGATTAGAACACGTGGTAGTGAAATTAAAAGCGTGAGAACAAGAGTTGATTGCAAAAGTTCATTTACGAAGAGTCAAATTGTATTATTTTAATAAGATATTTTGTTTAATCAAATAAAACGCAGTTGAAGCGTACTATTACAGTTAAAATCCATTGTTTATTGCAAAAGAAGCACTAAAACGTGTAACATTAGTTATTCACCGCAAATAAAGGCGGATTTACATTGCATACGGGTCCGTAACCATCCTAGGGAACTCTAGGGGAAATCGTAGCGTAGCAATAATAATGTGTAGTTCATAACGCCAAAGAAGGCTAATGAACAAAGTAAATAATAAAATTTGTATAACATATGTACTCGCCAGTTATTAACAATCGCCTTAATATTGATTGACAGAATAAATAGACCAGTTTGTTTAAAAATACCAGAACCGTGTGAATTTGTTTAACGTTATCTTTCGCCCTCATCCTGAACGAATCCTGGAGAGTCGGCTGAGCTTAGAGGCATTCACCGAGGGTACGCTGCGCTTCCAGCAGTCAAAAGAAAGAACGTTACAAATTCTGGCGCCCGAACAGGGACTTGAAGTAGTTAATTTATAAACTTGAGGAAATAGAGTTTGGAAGGAATAAATTCACGGGATAGAGAAAAATTTTATTAAATCATTTAAAATTAAACCGCGTAATACTTAAAAATGGCAGATCCGAATGCAGCGCTAGATAACGAGGACGAACCTCAGGGTCGTAGCTATGTTTGGAGATTGAATAGGGCCGAAATAGAAGAAGAATTAGATCGTTATCGCATACCGTACGAACAAAATATGACAGTTCAAAACTTGAAGAAAATATTAAGTAACTTTTTGAAACAAGCCCAATCAGCTCGTGCAAGCCAGGCATCAGACAACGAGGAAGAAGAATTACCGGTACATATCGAACCTAACATAGAAATAAGACAAAACAATAACGATGAAATACGAAGCGCACCAGTTTCGCGGCCAGTAACTCCAGTAAGACCGTATGCTCCAACGCTTACGCTAGAAGCGGTGAGAGCAGAACTGCTTAATTTCCGGGAACAAATGTTCGACGATTTTCAACATCAATTCGCGATACGGGGAAATCCAGAACCACAGTACCGAGTCAATCCAGAACAACAACCGCGAATGAATCCAGAACGCGAAAGACTAAGGCCAAATCAGGCGCAACATCGAGTAGAAGACGATTTATTCGTCACTAGTCAAGTTCGCCGATGGGATGCCACGTTTGACGGTGAGAAAAATATCCTCACATTCTTAGAGAGAATTGAGGAAATGAGACAAAGCGTCCATCTCACCGACAAACAATTGCTAGAATGCATACCAATCTTATTGAAAGGGAAAGCATTGCAATGGTATAGAAACAACAAAAAAGAATGGAGTCAATGGTTCGAATTCGTTAAAGATTTAAAAGGGTTCTTTCTACCGGGTGATATTGATCTTCAATTAGAAGAAGAAATTAAAAATCGAACTCAGGGAAATAAAGAGAGCGCGAAAGACTTTATTATCGCGATACAAACACTGATGCGTCGATTAGGTTCTATGCCAGAAAAACAACAAGTTAACCGCATTCATTTAAATTTGAGACCGGAATATAGATATTATATACGCCGACACGAAATAAAATCAGTAAATGACATAATACGGATGGCAGACGAGTACGAACGTCTATTGTGTCAGGAAAAGACTTTTAAAGCACCACCGCCCGCGCATCAATCGATTATGCCCGAAACCGCGTACACGAAACAAAGAAGTAATGATAACTCAGTAAATGCAATTAACATCCCATATAAAAGAACAGAATGTTGTTGGAGATGCGGACAAAGAGGTCACCGTAGACCAGATTGCCGAAATAACGCGAAATTGTTTTGTAGTTGGTGTGGGAAAAAAGACGTGTATTCTCGCGAATGTCCATGTCCAAAACCCGTAAATGCATTTCTACCGCGTACAACTAACGACACTATGCAACCAAATCCTACACCAACGTCTTCAGCAAATATCACAAATTCAACTTGGGCCACAGCACCCGCATTTACACCACCATTCGAGCCGCAACCGAGTACGTCCCGGCAAAATTTAAATCACGTCAAAAGCAACAATGATCAAGATACACGGCCGTACGTAAAAATTCAGATCGGGAGAAATCATTACAGAGCATTAATTGATTCAGGCGCGATGAGTTCATTCATAAATAAAGATATACTTGATACGGTAGTTAGAAGTAAGCTCGCACGTCTACAACCCACGAAAATGAAAGTTACAGTAGCCGACGGTCGACGAGCAGAAGTAATCGGTCAAATCACGTGTCCGGTAATAGTCGAAGGCAGAAACCACATAATAAACTTCCATGTAATTCCCGGATTAAATGAAGAAGTTCTATTCGGGATAGACGCTCTTCACCAGATGAACTGCCGGTTAGATTTTGGAAAAATGATGAGCCAGATAAACGAAATAACGCGAGACGAAAACCAAATAGCCGAAGACGAAGCCCGGGAAACAATCACGAAAGAAATGATTAAATTCGAAGGTATCAACGGCCCAACGACTTTAACCGAGCATGAAATTCGTGTAAAACCCGGACAACAGCCAATAAAATTCCGATATTCACCACGCAACCCAGCAATGCAAAAGATAATTGATGACGAGGTCTCAAATATGCTTTCGCAGGGGGTAATTGAAGAATCGGCTAGTCCGTGGAGTTCTCCCGTGGTTATAGTCGAAAAGAAGAATAATAAGTATCGTTTTTGTATAGATTTTCGGAAAGTAAATGACGTCACCGAAAAAGACGCGTATCCGCTACCACAGGTTACTGCTACAATTGATAAGTTGCGGAACGCAAAATACATCACGACTTTAGATTTGAAAGACGGCTATTGGCAAATTCCACTAGCCGAACAAAGTAAGCCAGTTACAGCCTTTACCGTGCCCGGGAGAGGATTATATCAGTTTAAAGTTTTACCGTTTGGTCTTCATTCCGCGCCCGCTACATTTCAACGTTTACTAGACCGCGTAATTGGTCCGGATCTTGAACCACGCGTTTTTGTATATCTCGACGATATAGTTATCCTAGGGGAAAACCTAAGAGAGCATGTACAGACCGTAAAAGAAGTTTTTAAGCGATTACAACAAGCAAACTTAAAAATCAATCCAGAAAAGTGTCAGATTATGCGAAAAGAAATTAAATATCTCGGTCACGTAATAAATAAAGACGGAATTCATACCGACCCGGAGAAAGTTAAAGCAATCACAGAAATCAAAATTCCCCAGAACACTAAAGAAGTACGTAGATTCATTGGAATGGTTTCCTGGTACCGACGGTTCATACCTGACTGTGCACACACGACACGCGCACTTACGAAATTGTTGAAAAAGAAACAAACGTGGAAATGGGCTGACGAGCAGCAAAATGCCTTTAACACACTAAAGAAACAATTAATATCCGCACCGATTCTTACGTCTCCTGATTTTTCTTTACCGTTCGTATTACAAACAGACGCCAGTAATGAGGGTTTAGGCGCAGTACTTACCCAAGATACCGAACAAGGGGAAAAAGTTATAGCGTATGCAAGTCGGACATTAAACGAAGCCGAGAAAAATTACTCAACGACGGAAAAAGAGTGCTTAGCCGTCGTATGGGGAATCCAGAAAATGCGAATGTATCTTGAGGGATACAAATTCACTGTTATTACCGATCATCAATCACTTAAGTGGTTGAAAAATATTCAAAGTCCTGCCGGGAGAATAGCCAGATGGAGCATATATCTCCAACAGTTCGATTTTGAAATTAAATACCGTAAGGGAAGTCAAAACGTCCTCGCGGACGCTCTTTCCAGAAACCCGAATGAATTTACCGAAACCGAAACCGACCAGAATGAACGACTTTGCCTAATTATATCTCAAGAGACGTGGTATAATGAATTAATGAACAAAGTCATTAAAAATCCAGAAGAATACCCCGATTTCCAGATAAAAGACGATAAATTATATCATCATTTATATCACCGTTTAGATTACGCGAACATCGAAGCAAGATGGAAATTAGTAGTACCTAAAGAGAATAGACAAGTAGTTTTACGCGAAAATCATGATTCTCCGACAGCCGGTCATTTAGGGATAACTAAAACAATTGCTCGAATTTCCGCAAGATATTATTGGCCTGGAATGAATCAGGACATTGCCCGCTATGTACGATCATGCGACAATTGTCAGAGATTCAAGCCACCCCAATTAAAACCAGCAGGGCAAATGAACACGACTAACGCAGAACATCCATGGGAATATGTAGCGATAGATCTTGTTGGCCCATTACCGCGCTCGAGTCAAGGATATACGTATTTATGCGTTATCCAAGACAAATTTACAAAATGGGTAGAAATACAACCGCTTCGGCAGCCTAAAGCTCTAAACATAGTAAAAACATTGAAAGAACGGGTAATTTTTCGATTTGGTTGTCCGAAAACCGTAATTAGTGACAATGGCAGTCAATTTGTCGGAAAAGAGTTTGTATCTTTACTAAATGAGTTAGGAATTATACACCAGAGGACGCCACCGTATACTCCGCAATGTAATCCCGTCGAACGCGCCAATAGAGTCATCAAAACCATGCTTGCTCAATATATCAGAGGCAATCAAAAGACATGGGACAAAAATCTATTGGAATTGAACTTTGCAATCAACTCCGCACAACACGACTCAACAAAATTCACTCCCGCGTATTTAAATTATGGGCGGGAAATGTATGCGCCAAACACGCTATATCGTCCTACTGCGCACGAAACACGAGAATCACAAATAAATAAGTTACAAGAAGCAATGGACTTTGTTAGAGTAAATTTAGCCAAAGCTTTCTCACATCAGAAGAAATATTTCGATAAAAGACGACGCGATTGGTCACCTTCCGTTGGAGACAAAGTAATTAAACGCGAGCATATTTTATCATCCGCCATAGACAATGTAAATGCAAAATTAGCCGCGAAGTATTCAGAACCGCTAATAGTTTCTAAAATCATTAATAAAGTTATTGTAGAGGTCGCTAATAATCTCGGGAAAACATACCGCGTGCATGTAAAAGATATTAGGGCCTATCAAGCTGCCGAATCAACCGTCACCGAACCAGTTAAGCCACCTGATGAAAGTACTCCTGTCAACCACCAGAGGGCGACATATAACTACGGCAAAACACGAGTACCACGAGCCCGCCCGACTTTAGGGGCACACCACGTGACGCCAACCAATCACGATCCAAGACGACGAGTCACGAGGTCGATGACCAGCCACCAGCGCCTTTAAGAACGCCGAAAATCACCTGACGCTCATCAGTATTGCGTCAACTGCCAAAAAGAACGAACGGACTAACAGTAAATCCAAAAAAAAAAAAAAAAAAAAAAAAAAAAAAAAAGAGCCATCATGGGAACGCCAATTAACTTAGACGAAGTACTCTCGATACCCGTGCCAAATGAACGAGATCCAGAGGTGAGCCAAATCCTCAAAGAACTCAATGAGGAAATCGCTCTACTCGCCACGGGACCGATATCACCCATCCGGAAACGTTCCGTGCCGAAAATCAACAACCGCTATCACAAAAAGCGGGGTGACTGGCAACTTCTCGAATCTAACAACGAAACGGAGCATAAGCCAGTAAAGAAAAGCTCCAAGAAAACCCGTATTAGACCATACACGGGCAGCACTAACAATACTCTAATGAGCATATCCGTTAAACCCGGAATCAACGACACGACCAAACCACGAATCGTGGCAATTGAGAGACTGTCGGGTACCATCACGAAAACAATTACATGCAAAAACGCTACCCGCAGCACCACAGAAACGATTACTAGTCAACAAGCAACCACTAGTGCACCAACTATAACGGTGAAAAAGACAACAAGCACAAGAGTAATCCCGGTCATTACTTTGGGGGACGAGTTACCCCCTGGGTTTACACCACCACCGAGAATACCTGAGCCAGTCATGGAGAGTATGCTGAATATGGCCGATCCAGCCACGTCGAGGGCTAAAACCACAGCAAACACAAACGCAGCACCAGCAATCCAGGTTGGCAAAAAGAAACGTAAGCGTCATAGCCGCAATAAACGACATGGCCTACGCTATGTACGAGATGGCCAGACATTATATAAAATCACCAAACGAGGAGGAATCTTCGACTACAAGATAGTCGAGAACCCAATATGGAGAGGTCCAGGGCAACCAACACCCAACAACGGTTCATAAAGGTGGCAATAAATAAACTAAGTTATTAGATTTAAGAAAAAAAAGTAACAACAAACATTTTTAATTTTTTTTTTAATACATTTACTAGGCTCGGAGAAAGAAGTTATTATTTATTTTTTTTTATTTTTGGAAACGTTATTATTTACATTAAAGAAAAAGAATGAGGGAAAATGGCCAGTAGACAGTCTTAGTTACACAATCAAAGAAGAAATACTTTTGTTTTGTTTAAAAAGATAGATTAATTACTATCTCAAAAAAAAAAAAAAAAAAAACGGCATACATATAGTTATAAGAAAAGAAAAGAAAAACCCATCGCCAAAGAAGAATTAATTTTGTAAATAAAAAAAAAAAAAAAACGTTACTAGGCAGGGGAACAATTAAATTAATATTTTGTTAATATCTATAAAGAAGTATTATAGTTAAGCAAAAAGAAAAAAATCAATCAGCATTATATTTTTTTTTCGTTTCAAAAGGTAATCTGCGTTAAAAAAAAAAAAAAAAAAGAAATTATATATGTGATATACGCGAAAAGAATTATTTATTTTTTTTTTTTTTTGAATAAATTATAAAGAAAGAAAAACCTATGATCAAATAAGGGTAAAAGCGACTCTGTAAAAGGGAGGAAAAGACTGTTACTAATCAAATTAAAACAATGTTACAAGTCAAATTAAAACAATGTTACAAATCAAATTAAAGCGATGTAAAGACAAAAAAAAAAAAAACAAACCAAAAGGGTACAATTAATTATTCTGGTAAGAAAAGAAAAAGAAATATATATATATTTATACTGATTTAGGCAGGCTCTCTATTTAAATAACTACAATTAACAGAAGGAAAAAAAAAAGGGGTATTACTTAAGAAATAAAATAAGTTATTTTTTGTACGCCAAAAATAGTACGTTAATAAATAAAGCCTGTGATAAAATAAAACATTAAGTAAAATAACCGTTGAAAACCTATAAAACATAAAAAAAAAAAAAAAGAAAAAAAAAATAATAATAAGAGAAGAACCATTTTTTTTTTTTCTCAAGAAAGAGGGGGGTGTGACGACCTGTCACACAGGCTGGCCGCCATTTTTAATAGTCAAAGAAAAAAAAAGTCATTAAGGCGGGTTTCCTTAAGGCATCAGCGAAACTAGCGCCGCTCCATAGGTACCAATTCAAAAGTTCAAATTTTTGAAGGTACTCAGTAAGACTTTTGTCAGCGCGCATGCGCAAAGGCACAAGTGAGAGAAGATGCGCAGAAAGAATGCGTACTCGTAAATATTTATATAAGAAGTATCTAAGCGGTACAAAAACGCATTAAAATTTGTCAAAACTAATAAAATAAATTAAAATAAGATAAATTTATCCAAATAAATGTTAATTAAAAGCAAAATAACTGCGAAAATTGTAATAAAGTGCATTAAATAGAAAGAGATAGATAAGTTGCGGCAGACTGCTACTGGGGATAAATGCCGCATAGGCGGGATCCTCCGCAGGCATCCACCAATAGCAGGGCCGTCACATGGGTCCGGGCGCCCTACTCACTCGATCCACACCTAAGTGGGGATCGATGCGGTAGGTAACCGCCCACTCATCCAACAGTATAAAAGCCGCCGCATCGGCCACAGAGAGTCAGTTCTTCGGTGGCTATCCAAGGGAATAGCACTAGGAGTCTTACTGCACAGTTTGATCAAACTGAAGTATTGCTCATACACCCACCCACGCTTTATCTTATTCTTTCTCCTACGGTGGAAGTTGTACGGTTCGCTCGAACTGAAACACTCATCGGAACCATCATTCGTTTGTGTTCGCTGTACGGTTTGATCAAACTGAAGCATTCACAATCTCTTTTCGTGGAATAACGTACGGTTTGATCAAACTGAGTTATTTTACTCTTATCCTCATCCTACACGGGCATTTGCTGTACGGTTCGCTCGAACTGAAGTATTTGTTCGCTCCTTTCCAACCTATTTTTCCCCCTCTAGTTTGTTGTACGGTTCGATCGAACTGAAGCACTCGAGAGTAATTCCGCCCTTGGACAAAACCGAATCAACTCATTACCGACCAGTAACGTACCGATAAATTATTGTACCCGCGAATTAAATATTGTATCTTAACGCAAGTAGAATCATTAATTACCAGATACCGAAGAATATTGTAATCGGAACATAATTAACATTAATTCATCGCGGAGAAATCCGCGTAAAATACATGTAAATAATTACCAAATACGCGATTTACTATTGATCATACGCAAATAGGCTATTACGCGATTAGAACACGTGGTAGTGAAATTAAAAGCGTGAGAACAAGAGTTGATTGCAAAAGTTCATTTACGAAGAGTCAAATTGTATTATTTTAATAAGATATTTTGTTTAATCAAATAAAACGCAGTTGAAGCGTACTATTACAGTTAAAATCCATTGTTTATTGCAAAAGAAGCACTAAAACGTGTAACATTAGTTATTCACCGCAAATAAAGGCGGATTTACATTGCATACGGGTCCGTAACCATCCTAGGGAACTCTAGGGGAAATCGTAGCGTAGCAATAATAATGTGTAGTTCATAACGCCAAAGAAGGCTAATGAACAAAGTAAATAATAAAATTTGTATAACATATGTACTCGCCAGTTATTAACAATCGCCTTAATATTGATTGACAGAATAAAAAGACCAGTTTGTTTAAAAATACCAGAACCGTGTGAATTTGTTTAACGTTATCTTTCGCCCTCATCCTGAACGAATCCTGGAGAGTCGGCTGAGCTTAGAGGCATTCACCGAGGGTACGCTGCGCTTCCAGCAGTCAAAAGAAAGAACGTTACAAATGTTCGGAATATTTTTGTTTATGTGCATACAGAATATGGCAAAAGAAAGAATAAAGCAAGAATCAAATCGATATTACGAAAATTGAGCGTTTTAGATCGTGAAACGACGAAAAATACATAGAACGAATGACGTCATCGAAAATTCATGTAACTCAGAATTTTAAACGAATGTTTGGAATATTTTTGTATATGTAAACGCAGAATATGGCAAAAGAAAGAATAAAGCAAGAATCAAATCGATATTACGAAAATTGAGCGTTTTAGATCGTGAAACGACGAAAAATACATAGAACGAATGACGTCATCGAAAATTCATGTAACTCAGAATTTTTAAAACGAATGTTTGGAATATTTTTGTGTATGTAATCGCAGAATATGGCAAAAGAAAGAATAAAGCAAGAATCAAATCGATATTACGAAAATTGAGCGTTTTAGATCGTGAAACGACGAAAAATACATAGAACGAATAACGTCATCGAAAATTCATGTAACTCAGAATCTTGAAAGAATGTTCGGAATATTTTTGTTTATGTGCATACAGAATATGGCAAAAGAAAGAATAAAGCAAGAATCAAATCGATATTACGAAAATTGAGCGTTTTAGATCGTGAAACGACGAAAAATACATAGAACGAATGACGTCATCGAAAATTCATGTAACTGAGAATCTTGAAAGAATGTTCGGGATATTTTTGTTTATGTGCATACAGAATATGGCAAAAGAAAGAATAAAGCAAGAATCAAATCGATATTACGAAAATTGAGCGTTTTAGATCGTGAAACGACGAAAAATACATAGAACGAATGACGTCATCGAAAATTCATGTAACTCAGAATTTTAAACGAATGTTTGGAATATTTTTGTGTATGTAATCGCAGAATATGGCAAAAGAAAGAATAAAGCAAGAATCAAATCGATATTACGAAAATTGAGCGTTTTAGATCGTGAAACGACGAAAAATACATAGAACGAATGACGTCATCGAAAATTCATGTAACTCAGAATCTTGAAAGAATGTTCGGAATATTTTTGTTTATGTGCATACAGAATATGGCAAAAGAAAGAATAAAGCAAGAATCAAATCGATATTACGAAAATTGAGCGTTTTCGATCGTGAAACGACGAAAAATACATAGAACGAATGACGTCATCGAAAATTCATGAAACTCAGAATTTTAAACGAATGTTTGAAATATTTTTGTATATGTAAACGCAGAATATGGCAAAAGAAAGAATAAAGCAAGAATCAAATCGATATTACGAAAATTGAGCGTTTTAGATCGTGAAACGACGAAAAATACATAGAACGAATGACGTCATCGAAAATTCATGGAACTCAGAATTTTAAACGAATGTTTGGAATATTTTTGTATATGTAAACGCAGAATATGGCAAATGAAAGAATAAAGCAAGAATCAAATCGATATTACGAAAATTGAGCGTTTTAGATCGTGAAACGACGAAAAATACATAGAACGAATGACGTCATCGAAAATTCATGTAACTCAGAATCTTGAAAGAATGTTCGGAATATTTTTGATTATGTGCATACAGAATATAGCAAAAGAAAGAATAAAGCAAGAATCAAATCGATATTACGAAAATTGAGCGTTTTAGATCGTGAAACGACGAAAAATACATAGAACGAATGACGTCATCGAAAATTCATGTAACTCAGAATTTTAAACGAATGTTTGGAATATTTTTGTATATGTAAACGCAGAATATGGCAAAAGAAAGAATAAAGCAAGAATCAAATCGATATTACGAAAATTGAGCGTTTTAGATCGTGAAACGACGAAAAATACATAGAACGAATGACGTCATCGAAAATTCATGTAACTCAGAATTTTAAACGAATGTTTGGAATATTTTTGTGTATGTAATCGCAGAATATGGCAAAAGAAAGAATAAAGCAAGAATCAAATCGATATTACGAAAATTGAGCGTTTTTAGATCGTGAAACGACGAAAAATACATAGAACGAATGACGTCATCGAAAATTCATGTAACTCAGAATCTTGAAAGAATGTTCGAAAATATTTTTGTTTATGTGCATACAGAATATGGCAAAAGAAAGAATAAAGCAAGAATCAAATCGATATTACGAAAATTGAGCGTTTTAGATCGTGAAACGACGAAAAATACATAGAACGAATGACGTCATCGAAAATTCATGTAACTCAGAATTTTAAACGAATGTTTGGAATATTTTTGTATATGTGAACGCAGAATATGGCAAAAGAAAGAATAACGCAAGAATCAAATCGATATTACGAAAATTGAGCGTTTTAGATCGTGAAACGACGAAAAATACATAGAACGAATGACGTCATCGAAAATTCATGTAACTCAGAATCTTGAAAGAATGTTCGGAATATTTTTGTTTATGTGCATACAGAATATGGCAAAAGAAAGAATAAAGCAAGAATCAAATCGATATTACGAAAATTGAGCGTTTTAGATCGTGAAACGACGAAAAATACATAGAACGAAATGACGGCATCGAAAATTCATGTAACTCAGAATTTTAAAACGAATGTTTGGAATATTTTTGTATATGTAAACGCAGAATATGGCAAAAGAAAGAATAAAGCAAGAATCAAATCGATATTACGAAAATTGAGCGTTTTAGATCGTGAAACGACGAAAAATACATAGAACGAATGACGTCATCGAAAATTCATGTAACTCAGAATTTTAAACGAATGTTTGGAATATTTTTGTGTATGTAAACGCAGAATATGGCAAAAGAAAGAATAAAGCAAGAATCAAATCGATATTACGAAAATTGAGCGTTTTAGATCGTGAAACGACGAAAAATACATAGAACGAATGACGTCATCGAAAATTCATGAAACTCAGAATTTTAAACGAATGTTTGGAATATTTTTGTGTATGTAAACGCAGAATATGGCAAAAGAAAGAATAAAGCAAGAATCAAATCGATATTACGAAAATTGAGCGTTTTAGATCGTGAAACGACGAAAAATACATAGAACGAATGACGTCATCGAAAATTCATGTAACTCAGAATCTTGAAAGAATGTTCGGAATATTTTTGTTTATGTGCATACAGAATATGGCAAAAGAAAGAATAAAGCAAGAATCAAATCGATATTACGAAAATTGAGCGTTTTAGATCGTGAAACGACGAAAAATACATAGAACGAATGACGTCATCGAAAATTCATGAAACTCAGAATTTTAAACGAATGTTTGGAATATTTTTGTGTATGTAAACGCAGAATATGGCAAAAGAAAGAATAAAGCAAGAATCAAATCGATATTACGAAAATTGAGCATTTTAGATCGTGAAACGACGAAAAATACATAGAACGAATGACGTCATCGAAAATTCATGTAACTCAGAATCTTGAAAGAATGTTCGGAATATTTTTGTTTATTTGCATACAGAATATGGCAAAAGAAAGAATAAAGCAAGAATCAAATCGATATTACGAAAATTGAGCGTTTTAGATCGTGAAACGACGAAAAATACATAGAACGAATGACGTCATCGAAAATTCATGAAACTCAGAATTTTAAACGAATGTTTGAAATATTTTTGTATATGTAAACGCAGAATATGGCAAAAGAAAGAATAAAGCAAGAATCAAATCGATATCACGAAAATTGAGCGTTTTAGATCATGAAACGACGAAAAATACATAGAACGAATGACGTCATCGAAAATTCATGAAACTCAGAATTTTAAACGAATGTTTGGAATATTTTTGTGTATGTAAACGCAGAATATGGCAAAAGAAAGAATAAAGCAAGAATCAAATCGATATTACGAAAATTGAACGTTTTAGATCGTGAAACGACGAAAAATACATAGAACGAATGACGTCATCGAAAATTCATGTAACTCAGAATCTTGAAAGAATGTTCGGAATATTTTTGTTTATTTGCATACAGAATATGGCAAAAGAAAGAATAAAGCAAGAATCAAATCGATATTACGAAAATTGAGCGTTTTAGATCGTGAAACGACGAAAAATACATAGAACGAATGACGTCATCGAAAATTCATGTAACTCAGAATCTTGAAAGAATGTTCGAAATATTTTTGTTTATGTGCATACAGAATATGGCAAAAGAAAGAATAAAGCAAGAATCAAATCGATATTACGAAAATTGAGCGTTTTAGATCGTGAAACGACGAAAAATACATAGAACGAATGACGTCATCGAAAATTCATGTAACTCAGAATTTTAAACGAATGTTTGGAATATTTTTGTATATGTGAACGCAGAATATGGCAAAAGAAAGAATAACGCAAGAATCAAATCGATATTACGAAAATTGAGCGTTTTAGATCGTGAAACGACGAAAAATACATAGAACGAATGACGTCATCGAAAATTCATGTAACTCAGAATCTTGAAAGAATGTTCGGAATATTTTTGTTTATGTGCATACAGAATATGGCAAAAGAAAGAATAAAGCAAGAATCAAATCGATATTACGAAAATTGAGCGTTTTAGATCGTGAAACGACGAAAAATACATAGAACGAATGACGTCATCGAAAATTCATGTAACTCAGAATTTTAAACGAATGTTTGGAATATTTTTGTATATGTAAACGCAGAATATGGCAAAAGAAAGAATAAAGCAAGAATCAAATCGATATTACGAAAATTGAGCGTTTTAGATCGTGAAACGACGAAAAATACATAGAACGAATGACGTCATCGAAAATTCATGTAACTCAGAATTTTAAACGAATGTTTGGAATATTTTTGTATATGTAAACGCAGAATATGGCAAAAGAAAGAATAAAGCAAGAATCAAATCGATATTACGAAAATTGAGCGTTTTAGATCGTGAAACGACGAAAAATACATAGAACGAATGACGTCATCGAAAATTCATGAAACTCAGAATTTTAATCGAATGTTTGGAATATTTTTGTATATGTAAACGCAGAATATGGCAAAAGAAAGAATAAAGCAAGAATCAAATCGATATTACAAAAATTGAGCATTTTAGATCGTGAAACGACGAAAAATACATAGAACGAATGACGTCATCGAAAATTCATGTAACTCAGAATCTTGAAAGAATGTTCGGAATATTTTTGTTTATGTGCATACAGAATATGGCAAAAGAAAGAATAAAGCAAGAATCAAATCGATATTACGAAAATTGAGCGTTTTAGATCGTGAAACGACGAAAAATACATAGAACGAATGACGTCATCGAAAATTCATGTAACTCAGAATTTTAAACGAATGTTTGGAATATTTTTGTATATGTAAACGCAGAATATGGCAAAAGAAAGAATAAAGCAAGAATCAAATCGATATTACGAAAATTGAGCGTTTTAGATCGTGAAACGACGAAAAATACATAGAACGAATGACGTCATCGAAAATTCATGTAACTCAGAATTTTAAACGAATGTTTGGAATATTTTTGTGTATGTAATCGCAGAATATGGCAAAAGAAAGAATAAAGCAAGAATCAAATCGATATTACGAAAATTGAGCGTTTTAGATCGTGAAACGACGAAAAATACATAGAACGAATGACGTCATCGAAAATTCATGTAACTCAGAATTTTAAACGAATGTTTGGAATATTTTTATATATGTGAACGCAGAATATGGCAAAAGAAAGAATAACGCAAGAATCAAATCGATATTACGAAAATTGAGCGTTTTAGATCATGAAACGACGAAAAATACATAGAACGAATGACGTCATCGAAAATTCATGTAACTCAGAATCTTGAAAGAATGTTCGGAATATTTTTGTTTATGTGCATACAGAATATGGCAAAAGAAAGAATAAAGCAAGAATCAAATCGATATTACGAAAATTGAGCGTTTTAGATCGTGAAACGACGAAAAATACATAGAACGAATGACGTCATCGAAAATTCATGTAACTCAGAATTTTAAACGAATGTTTGGAATATTTTTGTATATGTGAACGCAGAATATGGCAAAAGAAAGAATAACGCAAGAATCAAATCGATATTACGAAAATTGAGCGTTTTAGATCGTGAAACGACGAAAAATACATAGAACGAATGACGTCATCGAAAATTCATGTAACTCAGAATCTTGAAAGAATGTTCGGAATATTTTTGTTTATGTGCATACAGAATATGGCAAAAGAAAGAATAAAGCAAGAATCAAATCGATATTACGAAAATTGAGCGTTTTAGATCGTGAAACGACGAAAAATACATAGAACGAATGACGTCATCGAAAATTCATGTAACTCAGAATTTTAAACGAATGTTTGGAATATTTTTGTATATGTAAACGCAGAATATGGCAAAAGAAAGAATAAAGCAAGAATCAAATCGATATTACGAAAATTGAGCGTTTTAGATCGTGAAACGACGAAAAATACATAGAACGAATGACGTCATCGAAAATTCATGTAACACAGAATTTTAAAACGAATGTTTGGAATATTTTTGTGTATGTAATCGCAGAATATGGCAAAAGAAAGAATAAAGCAAGAATCAAATCGATATTACGAAAATTGAGCGTTTTAGATCGTGAAACGACGAAAAATACATAGAACGAATGACGTCATCGAAAATTCATGTAACTCAGAATCTTGAAAGAATGTTCGAAATATTTTTGTTTATGTGCATACAGAATATGGCAAAAGAAAGAA
>OW445489.1:8170502-8228924 GCA_918226075.1 Microctonus brassicae
GGGATAGAGCGAGTGGCTCGGCCTATGAATGAAAGAAGGAATGAAAGATGAAATAGCCTATGCAGTTTGGAAATATTGCAGTAGATAAAGGGCTTTATGAATTTTCCTATGGAGTAGAGAGATTTCTGTGGCCGGATAATCGAAATCGTCGCTAAGACGACACTCTCGTCCCGTATCGAAGACGATTACAATGTATTGCTGCATCAAATATATGAGAAATGTTGAGTGATCACGGCCACGCACCGATTCATCGTGAATTCATCGTCCCAGTATAACGTCGACGAAAAGTGTGCATATTGTGGTGGAGTTACCGGCGGAAAACTTGGATTACGTAATCTACATCGAGTGATTGATAAATCAAAGGATACACGAAGCAAAATTTTCGATATTGCTGCGACCACATCATTTGATCATTGGCCGAAACACGACGACCAAATTGTTGTAGCTGCTCTTCAGGATACGAGCTACCCGGTGAGTCTTGTGGGCATAATCTATTGGCAACAAGCTTGAGATAATTGGAAGAGTAAGCTACGATTCCGTGTGCACGCGCTCACGAGCGAGGTGAACGTAGCACTTATACTATTATCCACGGCCGAGCAACGTGCATGAATGTATATATGCGTGGGCACTGATGATGACGATAATTCAATTTTTCTCATTTGGCTCGATTCAATTGTCAGTTATTTGACGGATGAAAGAGCGAGGAAGATGACTCGCACAATATAAGTTTATAAATTATAGTTCAATTAAGTTGTTCAACATCGGCATTGTTTGGGTTTCGACGGCTGTCGCATTATACGTACGACACGACTGTACTTGTGAGTCGTTCATCTTGTCTTTTCTTCTCAAAAGTATTATTATAATTATTAATCTCTGTCAATTTCTTCACTAACTAAAAATTTTTTTTGGACATTGTTCTTTTATTTCATTTCATCATTATTCGCAAAGTTGATACATCTATTATTAAATCTATATTAATTCATTATTGTTCTCGCGTATCGTTTTTTATATATTCTCCTACCATTCCCGTGCATGATAAATTATTTCAGATGGAATCACGAGTATCGCTGCTGCTTTTCGCTTGAATAAAAATTTTGGGTTGCTGGAATCTGTTTCGCGTGAATTTCATCGTTTCACAGGATCTACGACGCCGCCGCGGACGCGTGTACAATACTGGGGAAGCGGGCAAAACTTTTGTGTCTAGATATCGATTTGTTCCCGTGAAGAACCTGGCGCTCAACATAGTGGTATTCGTTCTTTCGTGTATTTCAGCCTTTTCGAGAATAAAAACAATTTGAACAGCTACGAGATAAGATGCGAGTATTTCGTCTCGAGCAGAGAAAATACATCACAATATATACAAAAATGTATAAGAATGTATGATTTACGGACATGAAAACATTTCCGGATAAAATTCGCCAATTATGTCGATATCCGAAAGTGAACTGATGCTAACTGATAGAGGTCACCGTAGTTTAGTGCCAATCAATAGTGTCAAATGTGCGGGGAGGAATACTCCGAGAGGTACGCATTGACAGGCAGCAGTGCTCCAGCTTAGTGCCAGCTGGCGGCACCCGGAGCTAGGAAACTGAGTGATATCTCCGTTGGAGTGCCAACGGGCGACATCAAAAGGCAGGAAAGCGTGTCGCCTACGCGCTACAGCTCGGGAACGATTCCTCAGTTGAGTGCCAACTGGTCGAATCGCACGGGGTACACGCGTCTCGGCTACAGCGAGCCCAAACGACTAACGCGTCGGAAAGGACAGGTAAAGGAGTACCGAGAATCTGGCGGTCTCACCGTGTTAACTCTGGAAAGAGCTATTAGGTTTGAGTTTTGGAGAGAACTGTTGGTTTTGAGCTCTTGGAAAAGCTGGTCGGTTTACGGTGAAATTTTACGGAAGAGTTCTGAAAAGAACTGTTATTCTTCTCCGCTGTATCTTTCATTTGGTAGACGGGTGACTGGATACTAGTCACTGAATACTGGTCGCTGAACTAGTGTTGCTCGAAGCCGAGGAACCGCTGAAGACTGACTCTGCTTTTTTGCTTTCAAAATTTCACTTTATTGAACAGTTTGATAGTACATTACATATATGATTTCACATTCAGTTATAGCGACTCCTAGCTAGATTGCCTCATTCGCATAAATTTATTTGTCATTATATTAGTTACTTTGATGTTCATTAAATATCGTGATTTATATTGAAACGTAGGAAAAATATTGTAACAAAAAAAACCTACTATAGAGATAACACTACCTGCCTGTTGTTTATTATATTACATTATATACGATGAAAAACAAATTTTCTATCGATTCCCAAAAATTATATACAAAATTGTTAAGGATTATGCATTTATGTAAATTATATATAAAATTCTTAACAATCGTGCATTTATGTGATATATATATAAAACACAGAAACGCACAAACTATAGAAAAATGGATATATCTCCAAAACTATCAGGAATATATCAGTTTCCTTCAGATGACGTCATCAGGAGGCCAAGGCGCATAAGATATACCAAAAAATGATAATGTCACAAAAATGTTCAATTGACAAACATATATATATATACATATATTAAATTTCATGATGGTTGATTTTGCCATTTGAGTTTTAGAACAGTTTTGCGAACTGGACATGAATATTGAAGGAATTTTGCTGAAATAGATTTGCATGAATATTGTAGCACTGTATCATAATTATGATATATTATTATATAATTCAAGTTGAATGATTGCATTCATAATTATTATACAATATTCCTTCACAACATATTAAACATTGCTGAGGAATGTTGCTGCAACATTCTTGCAACGTTCCCGCAACATTCATCCAACACTCGTGCTTCATTGTATAATGTATTGTAACAGGAGAAAAATGACTCCAACGCGTAACACGGAGATACTCGACGGACTGTACATTAAAATCATGTACAATATATAATTAAGAAATAACTAAATTATAAAATATTAATTTATATAATTTATATAAAATCAAAGCGTGAATCGACGACTAAATTATTGTCGTCGTTATACATATGAACGCAAAAGTCGTTACATCGTTAAGATTATATGCTCTTTCATCCTTGTCTGACTCATTCGATATTATTATTCAAAATTCTTACGCCGAACATTTTCAAGAGATATTCCAGAATAATATGGAAGGAGCTATAGCTTTCTGCTAAGTATTCTCCTTCGTCTTGTCGTCGTTACGAAAATGGAGAGGGAAGCCCACACTAGCAAAGGGCCCACTAGGACCCCCTACAACGCTGGCCTATGACCCCTTCCAGGAGGCACGTGCCGAAATTGGCCGAATTGGACGACACTGACCAACTGCACTTCACTTCCTCCTTGGCGAGATAACTGTGAAGTCACAGTGCGTTGAGTATCTCCAGTTATTGGGAGATTGAATTGAATAAATTAATTGAATTATATTGAATGGTATTGAATTATATTGAGTCATTTAAATTGACCTTATTATCGTCAAAAAGTATATTGAAGTTGTAAGAAAGATTATTGTCGAAAGTGCAGGTTGCACATAATTATTGAATTGTCCATATTTGGAATATTACCACGAGGCTGTGGAGAAATTTATATTGTCGAAGGAAATAAAGGAAAAGACGAAATTGAAGTCCAATAGGACTAATTATATAAAATACTTGTTGATTCACGTAAGTTGAAATTGTTACTATTTAATCCTATCTGAATCATTCTACTTTATTGAATTGATCAGAATATTATTTAATAATTTGTAAAGAGATAATTTATTCTCCTATCTTTGTCGTTGTTGAACCTATCATATAATTGTTGGAATTCATGTTAATTGTGTCGTTAAGGGTTCTCTAACGCACCCACCCTGAATCGCGTTAATATTGTTGCCAAATTTATCGAAGGATAGAGTCTCGCCGGAATTAAAAAAGATGTATAAGTATACTAATCGACTGGCGCCCAATCAATGAAATAAAATTGTCGATTAGAAATTAATCCATGAACCCTGGCAGCCGACGAACCCCGGCCGCGCCAGGTGTGGCATTTTCGTCGTAGGAAAATCGTTGAACAAAATTATTGAAATTATTAAAAATATATAAAACTATTAAATTATTAAAAGACGAAAACCGCCTGTTTCATTTGGCGCCCGAACGTGGGGCCACGTTAGAAATTTTGTCTAAATTGTTGTAAATTTTTATCTATGATTTATTTGAATACGCAGTTGTCGTGAAATTTTCAATTCATAATACGCAGTAAATACGTTGGAATTTTCATTTTATTTAACATGCAGTTGTAAATAATATTTGTCGAGTGAAAAACTTAGAATTTTTTTCTCTTAGTGTTGTGCATAGACCGGTGTCGAGTGACCGGCCGTTAAGCCATAAAATCCTTCGTTGTAAACAAAGGCGCACGGAGACAAAGTAACTGCAGTCGAACATATAAAGTAAATAAAGTTATTTTGAACTCGTGGAATATTATTTCCAATATTTCAAAGTAATATAAATTAAACTCGTCCTGAAAATATCGACCCGAAAATGAAATTTTGTCGAATAATTAAATGCTAAACTGAAATTGTACATGAGCTGGTTTGGTCGAATAAAATCCAAACTGAAAATATTTATTAATTGTGGATTTTGAGGAATTCATCCATTCGTCATATATATGTATTGCCTTAAGTTATTTATGAATATGTTTATTAATTATTTATTGTCTTAATTTATTTATTAAATTACAGGAAAATTAATTTTTTTTTCAAAAATAAGAGAAAGTGTGTTAGTAAAATTAAAATTGATTAAAGTGAATAAAATGAATCAGATTTTTTTTATTATTTATTAAATATTTAAAATTCGATAATCAGTGTTTCGCAAGTTTGAGTGAATTATGAAATGAATAAAAATTTTTTTTTAAAGTAAATTTTTTCTAAAAATTAAGATTTTTTTTTCAAGTTGAATAATTTTTTTTTCTCGCCGTGTCGAGTTGAATAAAAGTGCATCGTGATAATCTTCAATCATATTTGTGAATATTCCGAGTAAATCATTTATTGAATTATATATTGAATTAATTATCGACAATATTAGATTTTTTTTACGTCGTGATTTAGTTTTTTCTTCGAAATTGAAGTAAGAAATTGTCGGTAATTTGAATTGACAGGTGAAAATATTGGTTATTTGTGTCGTCGGTACGACAATTAAAGTTTTTTTTCTTAATAATTATTGATTTTGAATGGCAATTATTGTTCGATGGATATCCTCTAATTGCACATTATTTTTATTAACAAATTATAATATTTTTATAAAATTCATTTTTTGAAGTGGATAATATATTGATCTTTCCAAAGTTACTATGCGAAGTCGACTACATTTATGGTCGATTGTTTATTGAAATACATATTGAATACTGAATTGTTTGTTGTGAATTAAAAGGATTGTCTATCGTGATTTGAATTTATTATGCAAATGTGAATTGTTTTTTCTTACACATTGAAAATTTTTTTTGTTGTCGAAATTTATGACAATTATATTTGAATTATTTTTTGATTATGCGGTAAATAAATTTTGAGTAAATGGAAATCCGTCGCGATATTATTTGAATTAATAAACTTAAAAAAAAAAGAATATGAAATATTTTACGGACTTTTCTGAAAAAATAAATTAAATAAAGAAATTAAAGAAATAAAGTGAGATTTTTGTCGTGATATTTTAAAAGAAAAGGTATTTAAAAAAAAAATAAAGGATTTTTGATTTTAATTGAAAAAATATATAAATTACGTGGATCGACTTATTTATTGAAAAATTAGGGGATTATACGGTTTCCGTGGTGCCGCCAAATGACAATTGATTCTTGTAGAACTCGACGAGATAAGACGTTTTTGGAAAATAAAAAAATTCGATATCTCGCTTAGTTTTCGAGATATCGAAGCTTCAAAATTTTTTTTTTCATTTTTATTTCTACGTTATGTTCGATATTTTTCGACGAAATAACACTTTGTTAAGTCTTATTTCGATGTAAACAAACAATCTGTACGTATGTATGTATGTACGCATGTGTGTGAGTGTGTATGTGTATGTGTGTAAATATAGAGTGGGGTCCAGAGGCGGAGCCCCGGTGGGGTCCAGGGGCGAAGCCCGGGGGTGGGGGGGGGGGGGGTGGGGGGGGGGGGGAGGCTTGAATAAATTTGAAGAGATAGTATTTTCCAGAAACAAATTAAAATTAATTTTGATGATTTCGCCAATGATAAATTAATTTATGAAATGATAAAACATTTTATGAAAAAATTTATGGCGGCGCCACGGAAACCGTATACTTGCCAAAAATTGAAATATTCATTGAAAAATTGATTTATTATTGAAAAATTGATTTATTATTGAAAAATCGAATGAATAAATAAGAAAAATCAGAGCGAAATGATTTTTAAAAAAAAAAAAAAAAGAATTTTTGAAATGAGAAATTTAAGATGAAAATGAAAATTGATTGAAATATTGAATGAGAAAATAGATTTTTCTTTAATATGAATTGAGAATATTGAAGAACGATTCCGTTGCGATTATATGGATTTAGGAATCGTTTCTTGATTTTATTTGATTGTCGTGTGTTGTTTTACAGAATTCCTGGAGAGAATTTTATTGAATTTGTGTAATTGATTGTATTTATTTATTATAGGAATATTGAAGTT
Source organism: Microctonus brassicae (assembly GCA_918226075.1). Lineage (NCBI taxonomy): Eukaryota > Metazoa > Arthropoda > Insecta > Hymenoptera > Braconidae > Microctonus > Microctonus brassicae. The sequence goes on from OW445489.1 coordinate 8,177,164, forward strand.
TCTGAGATTTTCGTCAAATAGAGCGTTTTTCCCGTCAGACGATAGAGCAATAATGTTTGTCTCACCGCCGAATACGCGTTCCCGCGATACAGTGGAACGCGTGGGGTCAGCTACAGACGTGCGATCAAATTTGTTGGACACGACAGTTGGAATTACATCTGAAGTTCCAGCATTTGAAAAAGAACTGTCGACGGATGAGGCGCGTGGACAAGTAGTAGAGAAGGCGCAGATACCCGAAAATTCATTGGGAAGTTCCGGCACCAACAAGCGTAAAGGGAGATCGACTCAAAAAGGTCAACAAAAAGCGAATGAAGTTGACGAGTCGATTAAAATTAAAAATAGATTAACGTTGTCGGAGCAACGAAATTTGGAAGACGTTGAAAAAGTTGCGTCGAAAAAAATGGTAGATAAAAATGCAAGAGACATTTTGAATTTGAATGATACTGTAAGGTCATTAATGGAAAGTTTTGATAGATTTTTGTTAACAGTAAATTCGTCGCACCCGAACTTACCGTCTGAGGGGGGAGGGCCGACGGATATATTAACTCGCCAAGGGGAAGTCAATAATTTGGAAAGAGTTAACCTAACCTCTCGTCCGTCTGCTGTCGGGGGGAAGGGAGCAAAAAAGAAAATTTTAAATACTTTTGAGAATGTTGCATTATTGAATTCAGAACCGAATCCTATTGATAATACGTCGCGAACTGAAACGTCTGGCATGAAGTCGCGATTAGAAAGAGATTTGAATACTTGTATAACAGAAAAAGAAATGTTGAAATCTGCAGGGCAGAAAAAGAAAAATGAATTTGAAATTTTGAGTAAAAGAGAAAATAAATTTGACGATAATATAAAGTCGTCGATTTTGAATAGGTATGATGAAGCGAGAGGAATGTCGCTTAATTTGAGGGCACCTCGTCAGTTAGAAAATTGGGAAAAAATTGAAAAAGAGAAACTAGGTGGAAATTTGAATAGAAATAATTTTGTATCTGATCTAGTTTGTGGATTAAATTCAGGGGATAACTCGTTAAATGAAAATGGAAATAGTTTAACTAATACAGTCAATCCCCGAAATAGTCACAATTCGTCGTCGCGAAATGTAGTCTCAATAAATCGTAATGACATACAATTAGCCTATATGAAAGTTAAAGCGGTGTATGAGTCGCCTAATGGTAGAATCTTTGAAGAAGATAAAATTATATCTTTCGAGGACTTTCAAAAACGGTTAGGCGTACAATCATTCGACGATAGAAGAGCACATTTCGGTAAAGAAAATTTAATTTCAGCTCGTTCCGAACAACGAGATAATTTTATTAATTGTCAAATACCGGATATAGCGGAATTACAGCGTCATTCACCAAATCAAGGTCAGGGAAGATCAGTTCGATCAGAAAGATGTGGCAGAGGTAGTCTTGCTTGGCACAGTAGCTCTTCCAGTGATAGTGAAAATGATTGCAGGAGAAATCGTCGTCTTTCATATTATTCTTCTTATAATCGTAGGGGACAACCTTTTCGTAATTCACCACAGAGAGAGAGCATAGGTCAAGTGGTCGAGAGGAGTTCTCTGAAGTTGATAGACGATATTCATCACGTCGTCAAATTAATGATCAACTCACTGTTTCGTCTGGAATAAATATTGGTAGAATTGTCAATACTTGGAATCTTTCTTTTCCAAAATCTGAAAGCGATCCCGAGCAATTTTTATTGTTATTAGAGGAAAATCTCCAAACGTACAGTATTAATAAAGATCTATTTGTACCTTGCTTAGCGAATATATTCACTGGTGGCCAAAGAGCTTGGTATAGTTTAAATAAAGCAAACTGGCGAACTTGGAGAAAATTTGCGAAGGCTTTGCGTTACCAATGGGGAGTGAAGAAAGCGGATGGCGATCTTTTTCTAGAAATTGGTAGTCTAAAAATCGAAAAAGGAGAAATCTTAGCCGAGTTTACGTGTCGCGCACGACTTATTTTTGAGAGAATGTCGCATCCACCGTCTTTTAAACAGCGATTGAAGCAAATATTGGTTGAATTCAACCCTCGACCAACGTTTGAATTATTGAATTTACAATTACGCAATTATGAAGAATTTTTGCATTATATTAATAAACGGAATTATTCATTCAAGCAGTCGATAGAAGCCAATAAAGATACACGATCACGAATCCCGCGTGCAGAGTTTCACTATTTGCAAGAAGAGACGGAAGAAGACGATGAAAACGATGACACTGTAGAAATTGAAGAGATTATTGATGATTATGACGATAAAGTTGATTTAAACGTTTTCAAGCAACGCGAATCAAATGGTAAAAGAGTAGAGTCGAGACAACAGACTGTTTCTAAACCATTAGTTCGTCAAAGGTTGGAACAGAACTTGACTAATTACCAACCAATGTCAAACGGTCAATTGCAGTCAAGTAACTTCAGACCAAATCATAATCCTAGATTCAATAATAACTTACAGACAGTTAATAGTCGACAGCCATTTAGTAATTTAGGCTCGAATAGACCTTTTCAGTCAAATAGAAATCAGCGATTAGATTTTCAGAATGATCAGTCGAGGAACAAGCAAGGAATTTTCCGTTCTCGTGATCCTCGGTCGATCTTCTGTTTCAATTGTGGCGAAATGGGACACTCTGCAGCGTACTGTACGTCGAAACATCAGGAAGTGTGTTTCATTTGCCGTCAGAAAGGACATATAAATGATAACTGTCCAAAACGATCGGGAAACCAGTCAAGCCCGCAGTAAATTCACCTCAGGTTACTGCAGTAGAGGGCGAGGATAAAATAGCTGATCAAAATAACTTAGAAGATATCGTTGATAAATCGAGTGAAGAATTAAATATTGACGGAGTAAAAAACCTTGAAAAATCAAATTGTAATTTGGATCCTGTTCCATTGCTTAAGTTACAGAATGAATCGTTGGATGAGATTAATCAAGCGATAAATTTGAGTTTGGACGAAGAATGGGAAGGTGAAGAATATTTGTCGGATGATTCAAGTGTCGAATCAAAAACAGCTGATCTAGGTACAGAGTTAGACGTAGCAGTAGATTTGAGAATGGTGGGTACCGTGGAAAATAATATCTCAGTTGAAGATCAAGTAGATAAAGTCGACAATAAAAATTTGAAAAAATGGAGATCATCGAAATTAGCTCCACATCTGATACATCGATTAGCAAAACGTCGCATATTTTGTGCAGGAAATGGTGTGCGAGAGCCTACTAAGGTTATGAAGATTCCGGTCGAAATTTCAATTTTTGGTCAAAAGATCTCTGGAATAATAGATAGCGGCAGTGAACGATCTTATATTGATTTAAAAGCTTACAAACGAGTTAAAGACTTTCAATTGCGCGAACTCACTATGGATGCACCATCTAACAACGGTGTTCGTTTAGGTGATAAGTCGATAGTCAAAGGTATAGGTGGCACGTGTTTTATAATTGATATTGGTGACGTCTTTGGTCCACAATGGTTTAGTGTACTTCCAAACTTGTCAGGTGATATAATCCTCGGCATGGATTTTTGGTTGTCGTTTAAAGTTAAAATAAATCCATTCACTGAAACTTGGACCTTGTCAAATAGTCAATATCATTATCCATTATTACATCGTCGTGTTATTCCTACAGAATTAAAAGCTTTGTCGTTAGATCAGACGAAGAAATTGCAGGAATTCTTAGATAAAGAATTTATTGAATTTGAAAAGGAATCGACCGGCGTTACAAATCTAATCGAACATGTCATTGAATTAGATGATCCTATTCCACATCGACAGAAGCCGTATAGACGTAGTGAGGCAGTTCGAAAATTTATTAATGATGAAGTAGATCGTTTGCTCGAGAAAGGTTACGTTACATGGAGTAATAGTGAGTGGGCCAGTTCGCCGGTGGTAGCGCCAAAAGCTAACGGTGGATTGAGATTTTGTATCGACTACCGTATGCTGAATAAGAAAACGAGAAAACCAGCGTACCCGCTACCACAAATGGGCTCTATTTTATCTCAATTACATCATGGTAAAATTATTTCGACATTAGACATGAGTGAAGCTTTTCACCAGATTCCAATGAACGTCGAGAGTCGTAAATATACAGCATTTGTCGTCGAAGGCAAAGGGTTGTTGGAATGGTTAAAAATGCCTTACGGTTTGACAAGGGCTCCATCCACATTTCAATGTCTTATGGACAAGCTGAAACGACGTATTAAAGAATTGATTAACGAGAGATATTTACCTCGTCATTTGGTAGATCAAATTTTCGCATATCTTGATGATTGGATAGTCGTAAGTCAAGATCTTGACGAACATATGGCTATATCATCTTTACTATTCAAAGTGCTCCGTGAGGCCAAATTAATTATCAATCGTGAAAAGAGTAGCTTCGCGTGTAAAGAAGTCAAGTTTCTTGGTTATATTGTCGATGAATACGGCATGAGACCTAATCCAGAAAAAAATTAAACCAATTCTGGAATTCCCGGCACCAAAAGATCGAACGCAATTACGTCAGTTTAACGGTATGGTAAATTGGTACCATCGCCATCTCCGATGTATTGCTCGGATTCAGGGTCCTCTGAATAAATTAACGAGTCCTAATGCACCCTGGAGATGGACAGAAGTCGAACAGAAGTCATTTGAAGGAGTAAAAAAGGCTTTAGCAGATGCACCTCGTCTTTATACCCCAACACCTGGGCAACCATTCGTCTTATATACGGATGCAAGTGATTTTGGTTTAGGCGCAATACTTGTTCAAAAAGATCCCGAATTAAATAAGGAAAATTTGATTGAAGTGTTGAGTCGACCATTGAGGGGAGCAGAGCTGCATTATACGACAACTGAAAAAGAGTGTTTAGCAGTTGTCTGGTCCGTTGAAAAACTTCGTTGTTATCTAGAAGGAATGCCTTTTAAAGTTGTAACTGATCATCAGGCGTTACAATGGCTTCATGGGCTTAAAAATCCAATTGGGCGTTTAGCCAGATGGGCAATATATTTATTGCAACATAATTTGGAAGTTGTGCACAAGCGAGGTACTCTGAATGAGGCACCTGATGCTTTGTCGCGCATGTTTGACGTCGATGTAGATCCGTTAGGTTGGGAAAAAGTCGTCGAAAAGACGATAAGAAATCGTATTCAATTAAATACTATTTGCGATCAAGATTGGTATAAAACGAAAAGGGAACTTGTTGAAAAAGACCCAAGTCGATTTAATGAATGGAAAACAGAGAACGATAACTTGTATTATTATAGGCCTGATTTTGCAAAAGCTCTTATAGACGATGAAAATCCATGGAAACTTGTCGTCGAGCCTAAAAATGTTTTATCTATCATTAGAGAAAATCACGAGTCGCCTCGAGCTGGTCATTTAGCTAGAGATATGACGTGTGATCGCATCAGACAAAATTACTACTGGCCAGGGATGACATCAGGTCATTTGTCGATTAGTGTGACACTTGTGTGAAAGTCAAAAATGATCAAAGACCTGTGAAAGGTCTATTGAAATCAAGACCTTTAAGATTACCGTGGGCACAGTTATCTGTAGATACGGTTGGTCCGTTGACTCGTTCAAAACGAGGTAATTCGTATATTATTGTCGTTCAGGATTTATATACAAAGTTTGTCGAACTCTTTCCAGTGCGAAATCAAACTGGTAAAATCGTCGTTAGAAATCTTGATTCAGTTTTTGATAAATGGGGAACACCTGAGTCCATCGTCACAGATAATAGTACTGAATACATCAATAAAGATGTTAAATCGTTTTTAGTCGCCAGAGGTGTACAACGTCAAACTACACCAAATGCACATCCCCAAGCGAATCCAGTGGAACGTGTAAATAGAACTATCAAACCTATGATCGCCGCGTTTATCAAAAATAAGCAGAGCGAATGGGATGATAACTTGTCGAAAATTCAATTAGCATATAATACCGTTCCACATGCTGGAAGTAGAATTTCGCCATTTTACCTTAACCACGGTCGCGAGGCTGTCACGAGAAATATCGTCGAAAAAGATGATGATATTGTTACGGCTTTGAATGATGATTCAGTTCAAGCCTGGGTAAAAAGAATTTCTAAGATCGACGAATTAAGACATAAAATAGAAAATGATTTAAAGAACTATTCGGATAAGAAACTTGGAAGGATAAATGCCACAAAAGTGCAATTTCTAGCTTTAAAAGTTGGTATGGAAGTTTTTTATCCAAACAAAAAATTGAGTGATAAAAACGAGGGCTATTCCGCCAAACTTGCTCATCGGTATTTAGGACCGGCGATAATAAGTAAAATACTTGGACCCATGGTTGTCGAGTTGACAGATAAAAATGGTCAAATCATCGGGAAATATTATGTAACCGATTTAAAAATACCACGGCGTAGTGCTCGTATTAATTGATTTTATTTTACAGGATCCATACGTCAAGAAAGCGTATTGTTTATTAAGTATGAATCAGAAAATATCGATCATCTCAGAAAGTTTCAATTTTAATTATCGTACTTGTGGTAAAAAAAGAAGTGAAATCAAAATCGAGAAAACTTTTTGAAAAAAAAAGAAAAAAAAGGCGCCAAGTTCTCATGTGACAAAAAAAATTAATTGCAAAAATTACTTTGGAAACAGTTACTTTGGAAAAATTACTTCACAAAAAGATTTGATATCAGTCATCATTGCCAAGTACACAATATAAGGTTATGATCTAGTTGTAAACAAAAATATCCCACTTTTAATACGAACGTACTTGGCGCGTCCGATCAGTTGATGGATTTTATATCAGTTGAAATTTTATGTATGTGATTAACATCATCAGTTACGCTTATCTCGGACGCGCCAAGTCCGTTCGTAATAAAAGTGGGATATTTTTGACAATATAACTTTTTCCAAAGTAATTTTTGCAGTTAAATTTTTTCATCATATAAGAACTTGGCGCCTTTTTTTTTCTGTTTTTTTTTAAAAGTTTTATTTATAAACATGTCCGTCGTTTCATTCAGTTAATGATATATATGCATTGAATAAATCTAAAAATAGTCTGATATAATGAAAATTAAATTATGATTCAATGTTGGCGAGATTTCTATTGAACTTTCAAAGTAGGCAGTCAATGGTGTAAATATTTTTCATTAAACTTTCATGTTATTGCATCAAGTACATTTAAGCTGTTGGTATTGATGAATATGTTATTGAATGAAAGTGTAAACTTGCATTAGTATGTACTTGTATGCCGTCAAATTAAATACTAAGATTTAATTTATTCGAATTTCCCGTGGAGTCAAATACTGGTCAACTCCGATGAAGTTAGTTTGACGATAAAATTCTTAATCCGGGCACACATTAAGTCGGGACGCTAACTCAAAACGTGAGTTGGACGAAAATAATAAACACGGTTAAGGCTACCAAATATGAGTCAATAGAAACAAAATAAAGTTATTGAAACTTATTACATGCGAACTACATTTTGAGAGTTGTCTATGCGGAACGTTTTTCTCTGTGTGGGCGGTTAACTGTTTTCCGCTCAACTGTTTATTTTTGTATATAGATATACATCGTGTATAGTCTGCAGTGGATGGATGATACGGGCGGCTCATAGTATTGCAAGAATGGCTATGGCAATGCATTTCCAGTTTGGAGAGGGAAATCGTGCTAGTTGCCCATAGAAACGAATGCTCCATCACATGAAATAAAGAGAAAATATAATCCATAATTCTTCGATACTTTGAAATTTTTGAGTTAAATGCATTCGATAGTGATTGATACTCATTAATATTCATTGAAAATTATAAAAAGACGTTTGTTGGTGATTAATGAATGGTGATTATGTTCATAAATAAACATGAATAATAGACTGGTTCGAAAAAATCGACTATTTTTTTCTTCAAACCCTTCACTGCAATAACTTCAGGAAGATGTGAAAATATGCTCGTTGAAACCGGAGCTCTTAATATCAATATTAAGAGGTCGCTCATCGTGAATTATTATTTCCTATTTGAATAACATGGAAAATTTTTTTTTATCATTGCAATTTTGTAGCTCACGAACCAATGAACATATTCAAATGATTAATATATATTTTCATAGGAAATTGAACGTTCTACAGAATAGAGTTCTCATGATTTTTCGATAAATCCACTCTTCCGAAAGTTATTTAGGGTTAAATCCAAATTACTAGAAAATTTGTTATTTTTTTTCTTATTTCTGGCAAAACGTTAAAACGTCATCACTGAAAATCATGAAATATTTGTTTGAAATTTCATAATTTATGGTTTCCGATGAGAATTGAAGTCATTCAACTATTTTTGAATCGTACAGGTCGTTTTTTGGGAAAATTAACAAAAATTTTCTTTGAAGTTTCAGATTGCTGAAAATGTTATTTTTCATCATTCTAGTTTGGTAATGAGTGATTTATTTCTAATTCTCGTGATTTACACTTTTTACTTTGAGAATAAAATGTATAAATTAATTCAATTCAAATTACCTAGTTGGAAAAGAATAATGACTGTTGGCACACTTATGTAGGTTATTCATAATATCGAACGTGAATACATTAAGTTGGCGCCACCGAACTACCAAATTTTTTCGCAGAGTTATGATCCAATCTACATAATCTGATACGCTAGTGAATACATAATTATGGATTAATGATATTTATCCCGGTAGAGTTCGCGTCAGGTCAACGACCAGTCAATGAGAGATCTGGATATTCAAATTCGAATTGTCGCAGCCAATTAACGCCCGGAGAGAAACGTGAAGAAGACAAACGAAGATTCTAAAAGGAGACAAAGCCGCCGAGACTGACGCTCCGGTCATTTTTGAGTGACTCAGCCCTGGGATATCATAGCGAGTGGTTGCATTGTATGTGTGTGTCTGATAAGATATGATTGAGAAGCAAGAATTGTCATTGCAGAGTTTGAAGCAACGTGAAAATATTATCCCAGAGAGATTACTGTATTTGGAAAAGTATTTGTGGGGAATTTATCAATGGCGTGTGACGTAAATATACGGTATTGAGTAAGAAAATATTTGTACAGATATAGTGAACGGTAAGTGACGTCATTAGTGTTCAGTATTGACCACGAATATTTGTTCTCGTTCTTTTTATATTTGAATAGTTTGATAGCGCAGCAATATTATATTAGGCTAAGTCGTTAATTAGTGAGTGAATTAAATTCAGTACTGGAAAGTATAGAGTTAATACGATAAGAGAAAAATAAGTATTTGTAGACCCATACCGAACTTCACGAGTATGAAAGAGAGTTGAAGAAAACCGAAACTGACAATGGGAAATAATTTTTATGATTTTCGTTTTCAAATAAAGTGTTATCGGAATGGCATTAATCAATGATTCCCAGAAAAGATTATATTGCTTATTCCAGTATCATTTAAGAGAAATTTGTTGGAAATAATATTTTATATTTTCACTCGTATAATTTGCCGGAATTGTTATTATTAGAATAAGAACGATTGAGTGAGACCGTAATTTATTATTTGTTCATGCTTTTGTTCTCATTATCAATCACTATTAAACCTGTATTTTCAATTATTTGTTGTTACCAAACATTATCGAACAGTTTTTTGTGATCATTAAAAGTTTAAGGGGGGACCTTCTGGTCTAGATTTTTCGAAAAATTGATTTTTTTTGTTCTTCTATATTCCGAAAGTATAGTGTCTTAAGATTATACTGTGGAAAATTGGTAATGATATTCACAGTATTTTGAGTATTATAGCCCAATAAAGGTTAGCGCCGGAGTAGGTAGAAGGGGATGTTATTAACTTCAAACGCGTTTATCTCGAAACTACTTTTTTCTATCTCACGGGAATGATTTGAAAAAAACTACTCGACCGATTCGTCTCAAATTTGAACACGTTATTACTTACACTAGCAGCTATAGTCGGAACTAGAATAAAAATTTTCTGTCAAATATTTCTAATTTTTTTATAAACAAAACGTTGCAAAAATGAGGCTGTTTTCAGACTTTTCATTTTGACAACGTGTCATCCTGCTAACTTTTTTTTATTTTTTCATTCTAGTTCCTGCCATAGATACATTCATAAAAATTAAGGATCAATTTTTATTTTTGATTTCAGATGAGTAGAAAAGCCAAAACTATTCCCGTCAGCAAGGTCGGTTTTATTCACAGGGACAACTTCGGGGCCATTTTTTTTATAATAATAATTTTGTTTTCAATTTTTTTTTTGAATTTTTGTGGAGATTATAATTGATAAAATATATTTACAAAGTTTGAATAGCATTGTTGATTTTTTTCATAACAAAAAAAAAGTTGAAAATCTATTGAATTTTCGTCCGCTAGACCAGAAGGTCCCCTTAAGATAACTATCAAACGTATCGAAGTCAAGATTTCAGATAATAACTGTAACTCATATTTCTTGATTATTTTCCATCATCGGTCTTTATACTACATTGTGTTCATCCTTTTTTGTTAATCATCCAAATAAATTGATAGTTAACTATTCATAACTGACCGAATTTATTATTGCAGAGGATTGCAGAGGAAATAAACAAAGGAATATCCCAGTTACACTCCTCGCAAAAATTGAAGGAACAAAAAAAATGACCAAATTTTTTGGTCATTTTTAACGGGCTGTATTTCAGTGAAGAATTGTCGTATTGACAATTGGAATGAGAGATTTACAAGCTTGAAAATTCTAATTTCTAGATCTTTCATTGAAAAATTTTTAGAAGCAGTAGTTTTCGTCTGATCTTTAGAGGGAGGATAAAAAAAATGTTTGCGAATTTTACACATTTTATTTTTCAGTCCATAGGCATGGAAAATGTTTTTCGAGCTACGCCAATACATGAGTCAGATAGCCTGTTTATTCAGCTTCAATTTCCTTTTTTGAAGATCACGGTATGACGTTTTGTTTCCGAAATGTCGAGTTTTGAATGCAAAAGCATTTTTTTCATTCAATTACCTATAATGACGAAATTACTGGTTGCACAGCGAATCGAAAGGCAGTTCTGGAATCTGGAGAAAATTTTTTACAAGGTTCTGTCATGTTCAGAAAAGAAAAATGTTTTTTCATTCCCAAGTTCAGTTGAAAAAAGTACAAAAAAGTGACTTTTTCCTTTGTCTTAATGAATCGACTGTACCTTCGCTAATACTGGAGGGAATGCTGAGGATCAAAGAAAATTCTTCAGCCCAATGTGTTTACAGATCGATCGATTATACGGTTTGTCTGGACCGATTGATCAAAATTTAGCAAAAAATTGAAGGAACAAGGTTTTCACATCGAATCTCAACGTAATCTGCCAAAGAATGAAAAAATTCATTTTTTCTCTACTATTGAGATTACCCCATATCTGTTACAGGTTAATTTTGACTGTGAAGGTTAGTTTTGAGAAATTTGAAAAAAAATTTTTTTTTCTAATATTTAAAAAATTTTTTTTTCAATTTTCAGCCCAGTGAAAAAAAATTACATTTTCAAGAAATTACTTTTCGAGAAAAATGATTTTTTCTTTCATTTTCAAGAAAATACTTTTGAAAAAAAAGTAATTTTTCCTTCGATTGGCTGGAAAATGAAAAAAAAATTGGAAAAATATTTTAAAAAATTTTTTTTTTTTACAAATTTTTGAAATTTTTCGAAACTAACCTTCACAGTCATGCCCATGAATTGAAAAAAAAATGAGAAAAGTTTGCAAATATTTTTCTCTTCTTCTATCTGAGGATCACATGAAAACTGCTGCTCCTGAAAATTTTTTTTTGAAAGATCTGAAAACTAGAATTTTCAACCTTGGAAATCATATTTTCTGTTTATCGATACGATCATTTTCCACTGAAATACAGCTCGTCAAAAATAACCAACAAAGCTGGTTATTTTTTATGTTCCTTTGATTTTTGCGAGAAGTGTAGTAACTTTTTTATTAAAATCATCAGTTCAGGTAGCATCCCTTGAACACTTTGTCTTGTGTTGTGAGATGAAGTCAATCATTTGTAACGGTAAGTCCGGATCGGAATGAAAAAAGCAGGATTCTAGCTTTTCCGGAAACAAGTGGCCGTTATACTATTTCCCACTTTGATTTGACTGTTTTCGTCAGCAATTTCAAACGTATTTCTTCATTGGGTTTTTCTTAGTTAATAATCTCATAATTTGTTGGAAGTGGCGAAAGGATGGGTCTTTTTGGTATAGTAGTTCAATTAGTAGGAATACTTCACGATTTGCAGATACTAGATAACAATGTTTCTTGTGAAAGTCGTGGAGCCGGATGAATAAAAAGTTCAACTAACAAGGAAACCTTCCAAGGTGTCCCCTCTCGATTTTTTTGCGATCATGATATGTTAATCTGTATCGAAAACGATGAGATACGTATTTTTTTTTTGTGCGCAAAAACATTTTCAACGGGTGGAAAGGACCGCCAAAGTTGATACCCCATGGGGATGGTTTTCAGGTTTCACATATTTCTGATTGATATTTTCGAAAACGACCAAATGGATATAAATCTACATGAAAAACGATGTATCGATCGAAAATTATTTATATGTTCAGTGAGAAAAGGATGTAATATTCGACTGATAATTCATACATGATTAAATCTAGAAAGAGAATTCGTTACTAACTCTTATCGTTAAAATGCAACAAATAATTGAATTATTCATTCTGCGTGCCTGTTGAGGAAGATAAGTTTTTTGAGATTGTATAAATTGCCGGAAGATCTTATACACGAGGTTGAAGTAAATGAATGTTGACACTATGTAAAATTAACGTTGTCGTTAATTGTAAAATGCACTTTGGTTATTATCACATAAAATTGCAGTCGTATTTATAATCTTAGCTTGAGGTGAATGTATGTAGTAATCGAAATGTATGTTTGTTGTATAGCTACGGGATTATAAAAATCGTCGTGGCTGATTATGCAAATGGCGGTATGCCGCAAACACGTGGCGTTGCACACAGTGCCCAATCGATAATTATAGGGAAATATTGAGTTGGAAACGGATAGCACTCAGAAGTTGAGCATTCAAGCTCAGTGCGTTGCACGTAAAAGAATTGAGAAGTATTTAATCACGTTGTGATGCCCATAGATTAGTTATGAGTAAAAATTGTAAAGCAAGAAAAAGCACGTTGTACTTGTTGAAGCCGGTAGTAATGAGTATCGATTCTCTATCATGAGAAAATAGAGAAAGACGGCTAGCGATGTGCCGTCGACAATAATGCATGTGCATGCGATTCTCGCGCAGACGACGAGTCTGTGTGAGTAGACGCACAACTGCACTGCGCATGCGACACGATTGTATTGGTGTGTGCATGAGATCTCGTGCAGGCGCAAGCTTGTATTAGCGCGTGTGAGACACCTCGCGCAGCCGGTCAAGATTGCATGAGTGTGTGCATGTGATGCCCCACTGACCCATATTTCTCTTAATCCTGAATAGTGCCACATTTATAATAATCATCGAAAAAATGTTTGGGACATAATGATTTTTCGCACCATGAACAACGAATGATAGCAATATTTTCACATTCTGCAATATCGCAGTGAGATATACAATCATCCATTAATACAAATTTAACAGGATTTTAAAATGTGAGTAGTGTGTGAGGCTATGTTTGTGACGACCTAGGTCGCACACGAACAGTAAAATCCCCATGGCTAGCTGGTACCTGTGAAATAATGCACGGGTGCCGGTGACGCTACTGGGGAACACCTCCATTTATTTTATTATTTAATATATTCTGAAAAAAGAAAAAAATGTATACGAGTCGGGATCGAACCCACGCCCGTAGAAGTCCGAACGACCGTCCGACCGAGTGGGGGAACCAGCGAGTCCCACCACCACGCCAGTACCGAGAATCTCCCACCGCACGCCGCTAGGCAGTGGGAGATGCGCAGTCCGCTATTGCGCAACGTACGCCGCGAAGTGGGAGAGGCCCACCGGGGCTATATAAGGCGGTGCGCGAGCTACGAGAGCTCAGTCTACGTCGAGCGCTCAGAACGAGCAACACTAGTCCAGTGACCAGTAACCAGTTACCAGTATCCAGAAGTTCAACTACGAGGAAAAACAGTTCGTTCAAGAGCTACTTCGTAAGAATTTCATCGGCAAACCAAAAGTTCTTATCAGAACTCCTAACCAATAGCTCTTGTCAGAGCTCATTTCATCAAATACACAATAGTTCTTTTGAGAGCTAAACTCTCCCGCTACCTATCCCATATCCGCCACGTTAGTCGACAGCTGGCCCTCCAGCTGGAGAATCGTTCCCGAGTGTGGCGTTTAGGCGACTCATTTTCCTACACTTTGATATCGCCCACTGGCACTCCAGTGGAGATATCACTCGCTTTCCTAGCTCCGGGTGCTGACAGTTGGCCCTCCAGCTGAAGTACCGCCACCCGTCCTTATACTCCTTCCCGCGCCTGTGGCACCGACAGCTGGCCCTCCAGCTGAGGTGTCCTCTTTCCCGCGAACGACCGCATCGCATCGTATCAAATATTGTACGCGTATCGGGTCATAACGAAATAGAACATTGTATTGCGTGAGAAATTATCACGTCAAGAACAGCGCACGAATTGTCGGGAACGATTTTATTGTACGAACCAGGATTGCATTGTGAAAGAGTAAATAAAAGTATTCTGCCAAAATATACTGATAGAATTCGAAACGAATCCAGTAAATTTGTCAACGTTTCTTTCACCCTCACCCAGTCACGAACCCTGGAAGTCGGCTGAATCTAAGTGGCATTATCACCGAGGGTATCTATCATCCGACAGTCGGACGGAAAAACGTTACATGTTCTGGATAAAAACCCACATTTCACATAATAACGCGTCATATTTCACAGTAGTTGGTGAGCTAGAATTCTACATTTCTCGCAGTCAGTTTATGCGATGCTACCGATTGAAAACAATATGGCTGATTTTATGTACTATAGCATGATGTATAAGTTTCATCATGCTATAGTCCTGCATATTACGATGAAATTCATGATTCACCAATGCGCATGGGTCGATTAGAATGCAAGATTTTCATACAATAATTTTATGTGTATTAGTAATGTGTATCAACAACATTTATTAATTAAAAATGGTGTACGATAATAACAATAACTATACTATGGCATATGATCGTTGACATTCACCGTTGTTGCCCAATGACAATGTATTTGTCCATCTTTTCTCCCACTCATCTGTTACTATCAACCAATCACATTGGCTTTGGAAATAAATTAATTCATTCTTTCTATCATCCAATGATATTTATGCATAATTTTTTCAGCTTTCGACCATTATTACATCATTTTGACCGTGATAACATTAATTTGACCGTTATTATATCAGTCTGACAGTTACTAGATCATTTAAACTGTCATTTTTGACTACACAGTAAATTTTTTTGTCATGAACAAAGAAAATAGTTTTCTCAACCGTTATTTTATTCACGCAGTAACTTCAAGTCATGAAAAAGTAGGAGTGAGGATATAACTTTGAAAGTATGAAATTTCCTTCATGAAGTATATATTTTTTATTCGAGTTTAACAAGTGACAGATAAATTTTGAAATATTCTCCACATGGATGATTCACCTGTGCCATCGATGTCAGAAGAACTAATATTGTCAAAAAAATTTCGACCACAGAATTGCCTTGATCTGATGTCATTTACAAGCATTTCGGTGATTAACTTCCAGCGAATACATTGAATTTTTTGATCGACATAAGGAATTATCGAAATAATGTTTCACGAATTTTAAATTTACGTGAACGTGAAGCTATTGGAAACCTAAGAGAAGTTTGTTCAAAATGTTTATACACACATGATGGTTTTAGCATTATGCTTGGAATGTTCAAACAAATGGCATGAAGTGTGAACCAATTGATGATGAATATTTTCCATTTAGAACGTGGATATGAAGCTGGAAACAAAGATTTAGAAAACTTAAGTGTTTCATCAATATATTCATCTTATGAAATTGAAGATTCATCTATGGTCAAAGATTTGATTAACAATATAATAGACACATCAGATGCGTTCCAAATATTGGAACAAACAAAACAATTCATAATAGATAGAAAAGGAGAGTTTAATAATAATTTATCGAAATGGTCAAGATGTGTTCAATTGAATAAATTAACAATATTTTAAATATCAAATTTCGTTTTATTATTCATTATATGTTTCTACATATTGAATATTTTTAATTATTCTGTCCATTACATGTATTTACATCGGAGTTTGCATCTGCGATTTTTCGAAACTTTTTTTGCCTAGCCGTTTCCGAGATATCGACTTTCGAAAAAAATGGCTTTTTTCTTCGAATGCCTGTAACTACGTGAAAAATGTGCCGATTGAAACGATTCTTTCTTTGAATTCTTCTTTTTTACAGTACTTTCAGAATCTGAAATCAAAGAAATTTTCAAAATCGTATTTCTATAAAATTTTCGAGTTTGAATTATGAAATGTTGATTTTCAAAAAACAAAATTTTTCCTAAAATACTGTCACACATCCCACAACTACTCCCCCTAGTTGTCTGATGGTCAAATGATTCGATCTATTTTTTTCGAATTTAAAAATTTTTATGTTCAGTGGAAAGTGATGTTTCTTTTCAATTCTCGTCTTTAGACGCACAATTAGATGAAAAAAACCCTACGAAATTCCATATATTGTATTTCCATATGATTCTCGAGCTCTGAACAATGAATGTTGATTCTTTGAAAAACGTAGTGATCGAATTTAAGAATCTATGTTTTTTCTAGTTTGAAAATTTTTTTATTTCACTCATATATATCAAGAAATATCTGAAATCTAAAAAATGTTATCGCATATAATGCTGACTTCATTTGAACCATTTATTGGGTTCTTAAGCAATGTCCAAACTATATAATAATTATTAAGTTTCACATATTTCTCGAAAGTAACTTTGATGTTAAGTATCATGATTTCAGATATTTTTCCATATATATAAGTGAAATAAGAAATTGTTGAACTCGAAAAAACATAGATTCTTGAATTCGATCACTATGTTTTTTTCAAAAAAATAACATTCAATGTTCAGAGCTCGAGAATCATATGGGAATCCAATTCATAGAATTTCATAGGATTTTCTTCATTGTGCGTCTAAAGACGAAAATTGAACAAAAAAATATCACTTCTCACTGAACATGAAGATTTCAAAATTCGAAAAAAAATAAATCAAATCATTTGCCCATCAGTTGACTAGGGGGGGAAGTTGTGAGATGTGCGACAGTATTTTGGGGAAAGTTTTCGAAAAAATCGAACGCTACGTGTTTTTTAAAAGTCAAAATTTTATAATTCAAACTCAAAAATTTCGTAGAAATACACAAATATAAAATAATACAGATCTTACTGAGTGTAGTTTAATTACGAATTATGATTCAAATGAAATATTCCCAAATATAGATGAGACAATTGAATTAATTCGTAAATTAATTTTCACGCGAGATTTACACAATGATTTTGTCAGTGATGATTTTACCAATTATATTTTTTTATTTTACACAGCTGAACATACATACACACTCTCGATGCATACATCACAAATAAAAATGTAATAAATGTTTTTCATATTAAAAAAAAAGCAATTAATTTTTCAATGATTTCCATTACTTCATCATTTATCCCTAAGCGAATGAATAGAATACATCGAAATGTAAGAAAATATCTCTTATATATTCAATTGATAAGTTATATAATGCGTACATTATGAAACAAGTTATATCTCTTTTATTTGAAAATAAATTAACATACAATTATATTCGAATATCATTTTCCATTCAACATTAATGAATTCACATTCTCTATTATATTTTCCACCAATATGATGCATGTTAAGTTTTCTATCCGTTGCTGTATCTGCTCACAATTTATATTGGTCTTGTTCTTTCAGCAGATATTTTACAATTCTTGATGGTAGAAAAACAGTAAACTCTTCATTTGATGTCACAACGATCCTTTCTCCAAATTTTGTGTAACAGTTTTCATTTCAGTCACTTTATAGTTTATTTCAACTTCAAGCTGATCCTATGACTTTATTGGTAAAAAATTTCCTTCTCGGCAAACATCATTCAATTCAGAGAAATCCATTTCAGAAAAAATATTATTTCAAGAATTTGAGATGTATGCTTTGTTGATCTCGTTCAAAGATGAAATGTTAAGAATAGATGAGTTTTCATGCTTCTTACAACTTTCACCCCTGTCTCATATCAAAAAGATATGAGTGAACATGTTTGAACACGTTCAGAAATATCATGACGTCATCAAAATGCTACTCTCTGATTAGTTTTTTTTTCAAATCCTGAAATTTGAAGTGACGAATAATTCATCAATTGATGTATGTGGTCTTGAGGATGAAAATCAAGAAAAAAGTGATATAATTCCATATTATACAAGGAAAAATTAAAATAGTCAAAAATCAATTATTCACCTACTGATGATTGATAGTAATATCAAAAGTAATTATGACAATGATGAGGATATATATAATTCCAGAAAAATTCATCATTCCGCATAGATACGCAACCTTTCACGATTAGTGTCAAGACAAATGAATGAAACAGGATGCACCCTCATTTGTGATAGATGTTTATGTTATTTCAAATCATCTAACGCTTATGAGAATCATGAAATAGGCTGTCAAAATATTAACGAGATACTCCGAGCAATTTTACCAAAAGAACGTGAAAAAATTTTATCATTCAGTAATTATAAATAAAAAAAATCTGTACCATTCGCTGTTTATGCTGATCTTGAATGTATTTTGGAATCAAATGTGGATGGATCTCAGAAACATATTTCACATAGCGTTACATATTATGTTCACTGTTCATATGATGAATCATTATCGAAATTTGAATTGAAACGAGATATTGATTGTATTAAATGGCATACCAATCAATTATCTGAATTAGCAATAAAAGTGAATCAGATATTTTCCGAGAATAAAAAACCTATGAAAGCACTAACAATTCAACAAAAGGATGATTATAATAATGAAAGATTGTGTCTTATATTTTAAAAGCCATTCAATGGAGTTGATGAAAAACATCGGGATCATTGTCATCTCACTACAGAGTATCGTGGTGCAGCCCCTAAAAAAGTCCTAGATTTGAACACATTAAGATTTAATTCCTTTCTGAAGGGTACGCCTGAAATACCGGTGTTCAATTGCCATCTCTAGCCCCTACATCTGATGCAGCATTCGAACATTTAAAAAGAGTATATCTTCAAGTACAAATGTGGTTGGGTAATGAGTTGTCTATTGAAAATTGGGGATGGAGGTACGTCTCCAATCAACTTGAACCAGTCATGATGCAATAATTTCCGGCTCCAGATAAATTGTTAGAAATTTTATTTTGCAATTGTAAAAAAGGATGCGGAAATGCTTGTGGATACCGAAAAAGTGGCTTGTTCTGCACTGCAGCGTGTTCACAGTGCAATCGTGATAGTTGTTTAAATGCATCTCCTATCATAAAAATAAGCGAATTCGATGAAATTGATAAAAATATGAATATTCGATTTTGTAATTTTTCAATTATATCTTATATGGACGGGAAAGTGATGTCGTTTCTACGCATGTCAATTAATATAAGAAAACGACATTACTTTTCGGTTTATTTAATAGATAAATTATTTTTATGAACTTTTTCATTTGTTTAATTGATAATTTTGACTATTAACGTTCAATATTAATATCACAGAAATATATTTATACAATAATTTCGCATAAAATTAGTCCAGTAACATTGTAACATAGCAGATTATATATGTACATCTGTTTTGTTTATTTATATAATAACAAAATTAAAAGAAACGATTTTTAATGGGTAAACATTGTAATATATCTTGTTACTAATACAATAAAAAAGGTTTCATGATAATTCGTTCAAAGTAATTGGATTCCGAGATTTTTATGTTTCAAGCGCTCCAGGCACTGCACTAAAAGTTGTCTTCTTCACAATGGGCACACGTTAATTCCACGCCGCCTGTGAGGTAGTGTACTTAGCGCGTTTTATCAACGTAGTTTCCCCGATAGGCCTATTTCGCGATTCATTGTGATGCTGTTCAATTCAATATAAAATCATATAATCATTTTGATAGATCTGTATTGGCCCATGAACCTTTGCCGCGAAACTTTTGCTGAAAGCACTTTTTTTATTCTTGGTATAAACTCTTCTAGTGTAACTGAACTTTTTGGAGTAACAATTTGAATGATCCCCATTATGTGAAACGTGTTATTACCATCTAGTGTATTAACATTTATATCAGCATTATTTGCTGCGTATTATCTGCCTTTTACATTATAGTATCATCATAAGAAGCACACAAACCGTAGAACGCGTGGCAAGACGACGGGAAAGTCGTGGAGCCGGACGTGGCGGCATCGACATGGCTGAGTGGCCGTCAAGCTAATGATGTAGATGATTGGCAGTCACCCTGGTTTCAAAAAGATGTTGGAAAAGTTGATGGAGTTGCTGAAGCTGCTGATGTCGCTGAAGGTGCTGAAGTTGCTGGGATGCTGGAAGAGTGTTGTGTAGTGGAAGGATGAGGTGTGAAAAGAATGCGTGTGAGAACCCCTGTAAATCCCTCTCCCGAATATGAAGTAATTTGAGTTGAGAGTCATAATGCATTGTCCCCATACATTTCTCGATTGGCTCTAATTATGTCGTAGCTGCGAATTTATCGTGTACTAGGTCGGAGAATCCACGAATATAAGAAAGAATATTTTGATTTATATCAAGTCACGTCATTATATACAGAGTATGTGAGAAGAAATATAGAAAAATGGAATGTGGACACTTATTATTATTGTAGCTTTTCGTTATTATTGTTATTAAATAAGAAAACAGTCTGAGTTTCATATTATGAATACATTCTCCCGGTGTAATTATTGAAATATCATTAGAACAGGAGTAGCATCCCTTGTGTAATGTTGTTGTTGTTGCCGAAGAAAATTAATTGTAGTTTATATTGAATATTGTGCGTGACGCCTAGAAAACGTTACGTCACAGCGAATAAAATGAGAGACTGGCTTTCTTTTCAGTTGATATTCTCATAATTTTACTATTTTGTATGTATAAATCATACACAGTCCGATAAAACAATATTTTTAATTGTATTACAGCCAAAGCGATATATGTGCGCGGCGTACTTATTATAAAGGACACAACTTTTTCAACTTTTCGAATCGTTATATCTCGAAAACGGCTATTCTCGGGAAAAATAGTATAGAATCCATGTTCATAGGTAATTGCATGACCTCCAATTTTTGTCTCATCTATTTTCATGATAAAACTTACCGTTTGGCTGAAAAACGCAAAATAAAAATTTTTGCGAACTTTGACCTTGCATAAATTTTTTTGTACACGTGGGATCGATGGGAACTTTTCACATTTCATTTATAAAAGTGTTCTGAATATTCGTACCCATTTTCAGCTTCATGCGAATTTATGTAACCTTGGATGTCTATTTCGACCGGACTATATGTATTGACTTCAATCATCATATTCATGACGGCGTATTTGTTAACTTATGCAGATGAACGATCATATAATTTACTGAATGTATGTATATACAAATTTATCTGGTCTAAAGAAATAATCACATTCATAGTGCGTGATTATTGGAAATAAAAAGGTGCTTGTTCTTAATAAAAATCTTGATAGGAAAAAATCGAATTGAATTTCTCCATGCCAGTTGAAAATAAATATCCGTTGTTGTAATCATTATTACGTTAACTGTGCATCGTCAGTAACTCATCATCTTTGAAAATTTCCATATTAGTATTGAAATTAGTCGCTAGAGTTGTAGAGAAATGATAATCATAATATTTTTCTCAATATTATTTCTGACTAGTGTTAAAGTTGACCGCCAGAGTAGAGAATGGATAAAATCTGTCATGAGAGTAAAGACCAAACTTTTGGATACAACGTGTGTTAGAAGAAGGTAGTTGCGATCTTGCAATAATAAGAGGCAAAACAATAGGAAGTTTTGGAAGTTAGAAAAAGTCTATACTACTCTCCATACTACAGTATAGATTGAAAAAAGACAAGTTTATAGTAACATACACACAACTTGATATATCTTCTATTATACGGCACGTAGGAAAAAAATGAAATTAGTTTCATTATTTAATTGGAACACGAGTTTCAAATTGCGCCTATTATTTTCAAACTAAATTACGTACATTAATGAAATCTCATCATAGTGGTCTCCACAAACTTTGGACTCTGCTCATAGATACACGGTACGTAGAGTCTCGCTCCACAGTGAACTTGGCGCGCGACATTACCGTGTCTCTTGATTCCCACAGACAAAAAGCGCTTCACTCTTCGAATGCGTTATGCTACCGGCACGTAAAAATACTCATTATCATGCACCCTTATATGAATTTCAATAATCCAAGTTAGTCGTAGTTGGAATATAGAACAGAATCCACGACAACCCAAGGATTGACAGGTGGTGACATGCAATAGTTCGAGAATTATTTGTTTACTCTAAATTGTGAATTGAGAGTTCAACGACATTAATATCAAAATTGACTGTATTTATATCATAAAATAAATTGCTAATCCCTTACTTTTATAAAATATAAATATAGATCACGGCATAACAGTTGTAATGAGGTGGCGAGCCACTCAAAACATCACTCATTTGTACTCATAAGCTGCTGCGCTGTAATAATAATAAACATTCAAATATATCTTGTGATCAAGTTGCAACAGAGAGATGTATGTGTGAAACAATCAGCCTCAGAGTTCCGTATCCAGTGAAGAGGCCAAGTACAACTCCATCAACATCATCGTCATCATCAATCCACGATATTTGGAACAATATTGATCAGCACTCCGGAGAAGTGGAGAAAACATATGAGTCGTGACAATAACACACTCCTGTGGCCGGACCTAACCTATCATGTACACCTGTCAAATAAGATGGATTTCACACTATGAAGATGCACGACTAGTTGCCATAACTATCCGGAGATCGATCTACGTGAGTTAGCAAAGTCATGATAAATACAGCCACTATGAATCAAGCTGGAAATAAAATCCATCACGGGATCGATGAGAGTGATAACAAACTCCTGGAAAACCTGAGTAGCATCGTAGCTCTGTGAAAATGGCACCCCCAAATGCGAATTTTTCAATTTTTTTTGCACGGTTCGTTTGTCCATCGTAGGACCACGTAAGTCCACCCAATAGATTATTTTGTCCAGGCACTGTTTGAAAGTTATAAACAAATATTTTTTTTCAAAAAATTTCCTACCAGCACCCCCAAATGCGAATTTTTCAATTTTTTTTGCACGGTTCGTTTGTCCATCGTAGGTCCACGTAAGTCCACCCAATAGATTATTTTGTCCACCCCCAGATTAATTATTATTCAACTTTTGGAATTTTCGAAAGTGTGAAGTTGGCACCCCCAAATGCGAATTTTTCAATTTTTTTTGCACGGATCGTTTGTCCATCGTAGACCACGTAAGTCCACCCAATAGATTATTTCGTCCAGGCACCGTTCAAAAGTTATGAACAAACGAATCCTGCAAAAAAAGTTGCGAAATTTGCATTTGGGGGTGCCAACTTCGCATTTTCCTAGTTGCCATATACATGAAAAAAAAAATTTTGTTTATAACTTTTGAACGGTGCCTGATCAAAATAATCTTTTGGGTGGACAAATGTGCTCCTACGATGGACAAACGATCCGTGCAAAAAAAATTGAAAAATTCGCATTTGGGGGTGCCAACTTCACACTTTCGAAAATTTTAATAGTTGAATTATAATTAATCTGGGGGTGGGCGAAATAATCTATTGGATGGACTTACGTGGACCTACGATGGACAAACGAACCGTGCAAAAAAAATTGAAAAATTCGCATTTGGGGGTGCTGGTCGGAAATTTTTTGAAAAAAAAGTATTTGTTTATAACTTTTAAACTGTGCCTGGACAAAATAATCTATTGGGTGGACTTACGTGGTCCTACGATGGACAAACGAACCGTGCAAAAAAATTTGAAAAATTCGCATTTGGGGGTGCCAACTTCACAGAGCTAACTTAAGAGTTTCGCTTCGAATAGGCTTATTTTTTTACCGACCAGTAAGTTTTCAGCGCAATTTTGTGATGAAATAGAAGTTGCCCAAAAATGACACACCCTAACGTACAGTCCATACAAAAAGTATAAAATTAATGTTTTGCGTCGCTTTTATGATATTATTCAATTCATGTGATGAATTGTTAGGTCCCAAAAGTGACCATCTCCCTTTACCCCGCAATTGTCGATTCCGCTTTTATCTTATTTTAGTATCATACTATAATATTAGAGAATCAGCTCTCTGTGGCGCATCATATTCTGCGCATTGAATCATTATGGCTGCATACTATTGTATGCGCCAGCATTCAAAATTCGATACTCAGCATCGCATCTCGGATTATATTAGCATTTTATTCATAGAAAATTTATATTATTAATTTATAAAATTATTTCAGTATAATACCCACCAAGATCTTTATTTAACCTATGCTCTCACATCCGTTTGAAACTTTAACTCTTCATTGTTCTTCATCGAAACCTAAACCTATCTTCTATATTTTCATTTCTTCCAAAGAAACACCTCAACTCACAATGCAACTCTATCTTATCGTTTCGACTGCATTCCCAGACGCTGATATGGCAAATTTGTACTCTGAGAACGCATCCGTTTGCTGACCAAACAAAATTTATCTCATGACTTTTCTCATCGTTAAAAATCAATTCTCGTTCAAACCTCAGAGCATTAACTTCAATTCAAATATCAGATCTTAAACCAAGTAAATACCAATCCAGTCAGAATTCAAGTGTTAATTCATAATCTATGTCTTATTGTATTCTTAAATCTCTACTCCGATCTTTTCTTTAATATCGTGCAGTGCTTTCGAGAGCTCGAAATTTACGGTTCATAATTAATTTAATTATTAGTAATAACTTTACTCTCATATCATTGTGTGAGTGCAATAGTGAATTAGTGAGCGAAATCCAAAGTAAATATTATCAACCGTCAAATTGTGACGTCATTAATGAACTATCACAGACTCATTCGACATTGAGATCCACTCTTGTAATCTAAGATTTAGGTAAGGTATCAATCGATAAATCAAAAATAGCGTATTTTTGTGTGTTGATCCATAATTAATCCTCAGATCATCAAGCATCTTCCATCAAATTTCATCCACCCACATTGTGCTTAGCAGTGGCGGGCAACGATCGCATTTTCCTCATAAATTCAGTAAATCAATAATATAGTATAGTGTGTAACGTGGCGTTTTCTACGCGCCATGCACAATATTCGAAAAAAATATCTAATTAATAATCGGCAGCAGCAGCAATTTTTCGGCAACGGCAGCAACCTCCACAGTAACACAACACAAGGGATGCCACTCCCGTTCAAATAATAATAAATAAATAACCCGGGAGAAGTTATTTATATTTCAAACCAAAGAGTTTCTTTATATAATAATATTATAGAAAATAATACCATGAAAGTAATAATATTAATGAAAACAATAATCATCCACATTCCAAAATAACATAAGCTCTTCACGCTCAACAAAAATAATAATAATGCGACTCGATATAGTATATAATGTATTCTTATACACGTGGATTCGTCGACCTAGTATACTATAAATTCGCAGCGACAATGTAATAAGTATAGAGCGGAGCAGGAAAATACATGGGGACAATGCATTTAGGCGCTCAACTCTATTTACCTTATACACGGGTTTGGGGATCTACAGGGACTCTCACACGCATTACGTTCTACAATCATACCTTCATTCCACATACACTTTTTACATTCCTTCCTTCGCCACACTCTTTCTTTCACCACTTCAGCTACTTCAGCATCCTCAGCATCTTCAGCAACTTAAGCGATCTCAACGGCTCCAGCGACACCATATGCTTCGGCCCCATCATCACCTTCAGCACCTTCAGTAACCTCAGCTGCCTCAGCACATCAACAGCCTCCACCTCCACACGTATTCTTAGAACTAGGTTTGACTGCTACTCGTCCACATCTCTTGTATGGCGGCGTCCTCAGCCATGTCGATGCCGCTACGTCAGACTCCACGACACTCCCGTCGTCCAGCCACGCGTTCCAGCGCACACCGTTTACACGCGCCTCGTACACACGACCTCACTCAATGTAGCCCCGATTAACAGTGTCGTTTCCCTCGTCCCATGAATTATTGTAGAGATAGGTGCATACGCACTTATCCCCTCTCTTGCACGCACAATTGGCGTCGCTAGGACGAATTTCGTCACGAGTGTTACGGGAGATACTTCCCACTAAAGTGAAAAATACAGAATCAACATCAGCAGCGACCAATACATACAAAGGTAAAATCACTTGGGACGTAACAGAATATTATATGAAAACAGCTCAAACTCATTTTTTTTAATTATTTCTTTTCTACTTTCTATTCCTATTTTTAGAAAATAATGAGTAAATATAATTTCATCAAATCCCCATTGAAAATTAAAAAAAATTTTAATTAAGCTTAAAAAAATCGTCAATCAAGATTTTGGAAGTTTTGGATCAAGACTAAAAACGACTTAGATCAAGACTAGAAGAACGACTTGAATCAAAACTAAAAACGACTTGAATCAAGACTAGAAAATACTTGAGTCAAGTTTATTATTGACTTACCCTTTTTACGACTGATTTAACTCAAGATAAGTCTGAATCGCGGCTCGAACCAAGACTTTTTTTTTTTGGGTGGAGCTGCCGATCAGTTTACGATTACAACACTTTTCGGAGCTCCACGTGAAGTATTTTTAATTTTCTATAGGAAATGATATTTCCATGATCTATGCATATTTGAGTGATTATCATGATATGTTGTAGATTCAATCAAGTCGATCGAGGAGAGAAAAAAATTTTCATTGTTCGACAAACTACTTTCAAGATGAGTAGAAATTATTTTCAACGATATATTTTTCAAAAAAATCCATCTCAAATCTCATTTCAATAGCTATAGATTTTTTTCATAAGATTACATCAATAATATTTATAAGTATAACATTTTGTTTCAGAAACGTTCGTTCAACATAATGATAGGAATTGATATTACTTGTTATCAATTAATGAATGATTTTATTTTTGAACATTTTCAACAACCAATAATAAAAATCGATAGTGTCTCATATTCTAACTCACCTCTGCTTCCTTGTCACCATTTCTGCTGCGATACTACGAGCGAGTTGCTTCAGAATTTTTACGTTTTCTCTACAATTGGTGAGTTCATTTTCAACATCATCGAGTTCTGCTTGTAAACTTTGGTTAAACCTTTCCTGAAAGTAAAAGTGCTCATTATTAGCCTCCAAAAGAATTGAAACCATTATGCATGCACAGTTTCGGAAAAAAATGCTCAAAATTATGCATGAAACGATACGAAAATTCTTTAGGGTGCTGTGCTAAGAGAAAAAAACATTGGTGCCGACTGAAAGAATCTTTCTTTTTTTGAAGTGAAAACTTCTTATGACGCGTTAAGCACTGCTTGTATAGGGTAAAACACTAAACTCGCGTGATCGTTTTGCGCTCAGATCGTACATCGTAATATATATTGTGACGGTCGCCTTTTCTCGAAAAGGTTCAAATCCGGTTACTTTACTTGTCATTCCGGAGTTACCGTCAATTTACTATCATACAACACTTACAAGGAATGTCACCCCAGATTTAACCCTTATGTGCACACCCGGGTACCCGGGTACCAATCTTGTCATATTTTTCCCCATAACTCGAGTAAAAATTAGTATTTTGATTTGACCCTTCAGATCCCCATAATTTGACTGTTTTAGAAGCTAAAAATGTACTTGTGAATTTTTCTTGAAAATTTTCAATATGTAGTAAATGAGGTTAAAGTGCATGTGCCCAACGGTCACACCCGGGTACCCGGGTACCTACTAGATGAAAAATGATATTTTTGCTAAGGAATTGATTAATATTATGAATAAATAATTTATTGTGATAACAGGGACAAATAAATAAACAGTTACACAAAGTTTCAAGGTTATTTGCAGTAAAATTTTAATTATTGGACACAATCATTACAGTTTGTTATTGCTACAGAGTGCTCATCACACACTGGTTTAATGGAAATCGCGCAGCATTTCCGCGTTTTCCTGCGTCTTCTGATAGTTGCTTTTGAGCAAATATAACAGGAACCCGCGATTATTTTCCGACCAGTGCTATCGCGAGGTTCGGTTCGTCCTTGGGAAGTAGAGGAAGGAGGAAGCTGACGTCCGATCATGCTATCAATAGCAATTTTCGTACTATAGTTACGCATAATTTGTTGGTTCACAGAACGGTCTTCAATATATGGCTTTGTCAGTTCTTCACTCAGTTGACGCAAGAAACAACGTCGCTGATTTGTTTTTTTCTTGATCATTTTATTATTCTCATAATAAATTATGTATGCAGCAAGAGCACCTACGTCTAAAATATTGAAGAACATAGCCAAAGGCCATCTTTGTGTGCGCCTATGTGTAGTGTATCGCGTAACCATTTGATCCATAGCATCCACTCCTGTTTTATATTTATTGTAGTGTGTTATTATGTGAGGCTTTTTCTTCTCATCATAATTAGTAGCACAATCAGAGTGCATTGTTGATAATAAAATCACTGCTTTGTTCTTTTTTGGCACGTACGAGCAGAGTGTAACATGTTCGTGAAAACCAAAGAGAGTCGAATATACTTCTCTAGATTTATTGGGAGCCATTTGTTTTGGAATATACGGCTTATTTCGTCTCAATGTACCAACAATGGTTAATTTCCATGACAGTAAATGTTTCGCAAGAGGTAAAGTGGTGAAATAATTATCCATCGTAATATTTCTACCACTCCCTTGGAAACGTACTGCAAGTTCTTTTACAACTCTCTCTCCTTGATTTTTTCCACGAACATTCCCAGTTTTTCCAGCATAAATAATTCCATGCAAAGGGTATGCATTCTCTGCATCGCAAATCCACCAAATTTTTATTCCGTACTCAGCTGGCTTACTAGGTATATATTGAGTGAATTTTGTGTGGCCTCGGTAAGGATATAGTTGCTCATCGATAGTCAAATTTGCTGTCGGCTTGTACATATTGCCCAAGTTTGAGTTTAGCATTGTCCACACATCACGTATAGGGGCAGCTTTATCCTGTTGTGACTGTACCCTCCGTCTATGGACATTGTCGAATCGAATGAATCTCACTATCATACGAAATCTATTGACACCCAATGACGCACGGTAAAGAGGGTACGAGGTGGTTTTCCACATTTCAGTTGTATGGTCAACATTTGAATTGTTAACCCCAGCAGAAATCAAAACTGCAATAAACGGATACATTTCTTTTACAGGTACTGGATTCCACAATCGCTGCGAATCTGGATTCTTCGCGTTATAATCAGCATATACTGTGCTGGCTTTATTGTTTGTGTGCTGAACAATTATATCTATTATATCAACTGGAATTATTCTTTTGAATGTGTGTCCTATAGATAGGGTTTCTGTAGATCTATGTGGGCCACTTCTTTGCCGTAATATATTGTGAGAAGGAGTTTGATGTACTTGAGGCGGCATCTTAGTCCAAATAGTTTTGTCCTTGCTAATGTAGGCATTTTCAGTTTCTCTACCTGCTTCGCCGTCAGCTGACGTACCTTCATCTTCGCTCTCACTTCCACTTTCGCTCTCAGCAGTGCCCTCGTCTCTTTCTGATTCTGACGTTTCGCTTGGAGTTCCCGTATCTAATGGCGGCTCTGCGATGGCCTCAGCCGGCAGCCAATCCTCATCCTCATCATCGCCATCCAACTCTGAATCTTCATCACACTCTCCAAGTAAACGATTCAAGTACATTTCTCTTTGAGCACGATTCATTCTAGATTCGAGAAAAATAAATTCTTCGAATGAAAAATATAATGTAATATAAGCAAAAAAAAGCAAAGGAATTTATATTGAGAAATTATGTTCACTTTGCAAATTCAGCTCTCGATAAATCTTCTTCCATGACGTAATTATGAATAAAACACAGGCGACGCTACACGAACAAATTTTTGTACGCACAATACAGTTTCCATTTTCTACACAATATGGACATACTATACACTGTACATCTGTGCCCTTCAATAAGACGATCATGACTATTTGATATTTATGTAGCCTGCCCAGAGAAACCCTCGTGCACTATTATCCCCACTATTTAAGTTTAGAGCATCTGTCGGTTGCCGAAACGAAAATACTGACCGCGCGCTACCTAAGTTACCGTCAGAGACCCTACTTTATTTTTTTTTCTGGCCACTGTAGAGGGCCAGATAACATTAAAACAGCTTGAATAGCTTTCAATGATGTGTATGTTATAAAATAAATTCATTCCAAACGATTCCAATCATTTACGGCCTCAGGAATTAAGAAAAACTAGTGGTGGGCACCCGGGTATCCTGGGTGTGCATCAACGTGGTAAAAGTTGGGTGTGCACATAAGGGTTAAATACCCAATAAAACTCTGGGGTTCTTCTATTGGCTCTGAAAGAACGTTATATCAATTATTGGATAACCAACTAAGATGAATTAGGATAATTTAGACAAGATATGATTTATTTATTATTGAAAAGGATTTTGATTGTTTATGAGTTGGCTGAAATGAAATATAACAATGTTAATGTTCGGAAATATTATGATAATTTTGGTTGAATATATTCCGCCTTTTCTGAGGGCAAAATATATTTATCATGCGACATTCTTTTGTGACTCTACTGACTCCATATAATTCTATACTATCTTCTTCTACATTGACTTCATTTCAACTTTGACTCTACTTTCTTTGCACTCTATTTTCGTCTCTTTATTCTCTACATTGCGTGGCGTTCACCGGATAGGTCTACAAGACCCGATTTTGACTTCAACATCTACATCTATTTTATCACACTCATTCTTCATACTTTCCTTCCAACATACTTCGCTTACATAACCCATATTTTCATACTCACACACTACACACGTAACTGTCCGATTCCGTGCGTGGAAGCATGCTCTGCTGCTGGTCGAAAACCTCCAAAGACATCTGTTCAGGTGTCCATCCTATGGATTGTCCACTGGCTATTTAGTCATAACTCGCTAAATCAGCCCAATTATCCTGATGACCTTCCCATTTCTTTCGACACTATTCTTTGGTTGCAGTCTTGCAGTGGCACACAAGAACAAACACCAGACATTCGTACTGATTGAACGGTGAAATCGGAAGTGTAGTAAACAAAATTACGGCAGCGTCGTTCTCAGCCTCAATTGCCCTTTCCATCGTTTATTAATTCTTCTGTCGTTGTATGTTGATTGGTTGAGATATTATTTCAGGTATACACCGCATTGTTATTGGTTGATGTTTCTCTTCTTCTTGAGCTTCCAACTTAACATTGTTTACATGGAGAAGTTGTTGTCTCTTTCATGCCCAATGTGATTTTGGCATAGCACGATTCTTTGTGGCTCTCAGCGGCGCTGATCCTCATACTGTGAATCGATGAGCGATGCAGCCCGGCTCACTATTGTGTTCTCTGCTATTTTCTTATATGTATGCACGCAAATTGTGACTTATGTTTTCCCGACTTCGATGCACATGACTGTGATAATGATTCGGTTCAAATTATTTTGTATCTACAACTATTTGCATACTTCAGGACGACTTCGGAACTCTCCATGATCTTCCAACGATGATCACCACTGTTGATTGGTGACGTTGACCACGGCTTTCCCGTATTCATTCATATTTTTATTCATTCATACCATTACATACGCTTTGACGCAAATGAAAGTAATGAGTAGCTTGGCCACTTCATTACAATATATTGTAACGGCGCCTGATTTTGTCTTTGATCGAGCCACCGCGATCGTTGTCCTTATTTAGAGGGATGCCACCCTGATGACCTGAAAAGTCTCAAAGATCTCGGGGGAATCTTACAAAACAAAATGATATGAAATGATGCAGCGAATTATATGAAAAGAAAGGATGAGTTTTAATTGAAAAATAACGATGAAAAATCCTGAAAATAATAATAATTATAATAATAATAATAATGTCTTTCTTGAACGAAATCAACGAAATAATATAGTTCAATAAATTTTAGGCCGTGCTGAATGACGGGTCTACGGCAGTGCGAAAATAATTTTTATACATCCGAAACACATAATATTTAATTCGTTTCAACTCTCATACAGCATACTATTTCTCTCACAATATTATTATTCATTACAGTTCATTCACCCAATAATAAATTCGTCAGATGCATTTTTTACGTACTAAACTCGCACATTTGGGCAGCAGTCTATCTTTCTCGTTCACACAACTTATTTATTTTTCGCAGCAGCTTTTCCATTCATTCATTCATTTTTCACAGCAGCAGCTTCGTTTTTCATTATTTACTTTCAATCCGGATAGCAGCTTATTCAAAATATCAGTCACAATCTTGAAGATGACTACCATGGACATGAGTGGCCACGTTGTTGAGCGGCGGCAATACGATCAATGATGGTGACTCGCTACGAGTTGATTTGCCCGGAGTCAGCTCATGCACGTTTAATTGCGACGCTTGCGCACTAGCAATGTTGTCTTTTCCACTTTCAAAATACATAGGATGTAACTATACGCTTACTGCAGCGTGGGAGGAACATTGTTATTGCGCAGGCTTCACGAACAGCCCTACACATCACTGCGCTCCTGTCCTACGGATATATAAGTTTAGTCAGTGTGCGTCTCATGGATATAATATTACACTTGTTTCTTCCAATACGAGAGATAATCATAATCACAGTGGTACTAAAAGTTTCACGAGACCTGCATTTCCAACGAGAGGAGTAGCTGTTTATCAAAATTCATCGAATTCAATATACATGTGCACATCACATATGGATATTCATGCAGAATTCACTAAAATGTTTGACATTTATTTGTCTGACATTGGTGACACATGTCTTTGTCATTGCCGATCACAAAATCTATGATTCATGATAATGGTTTCTAATTATATTTCACCAGGAAAATCTATGCGGGCGATACGGAAATTTTTATACGAAAATTTGATCATTTATTTTGAAGAAAGCTTCGAGTTACTCGAAAAGAGATTTGGTACAAAATATTACGAAAAACCCATGAATTTTAGCGGAAATTCCAACATTAATTTTGCAGACGATAAAAATCTACCATTGATTGAATATTTGAATGATAATGTCCAATTATCGACATTTCAGCACTACGAAATATAGCACTATTATCGATGCTGTTTACATAAGACACTTTGTAACGATCTTTCTTATCGACTGCTTGAAATCGCAGAGTACCCTCGGTGAATGCCTCTGTGCTCAGTCGACTTTCTAAGATCCGTTTCAGGGTGAAAGATAACGCTATCAAATTTTTACGGTATACTTTTCTATTATACTTTTAACTGTATATTCAAAATATATATCGTATTCGTCGTTTCCATTCACGTTAAATGATATATTTCAAAAATTTGTTCACATAAATTGATAAAACGCGTCTCATTCTAGTTTGCAATGCTGCGCTACACGTACAATTATAACCGTCATCCCGGCATATTCTTTATTTGTCACAGCCCCGTATGCGTGACAAATACAATGAAGATCGCGTTTTTATTGACGATTCTTTCGTCTTTTACGAAATACAATCAATATTTATTGTATATATATGCCATAAAACGAGTATAGAATAATACTTACAACATAACCGGTACCAAGAAATGTGGCTCACAACTTATATTTCCCGTTTCCAATATTATTTTGATACGGGTGCGGACGAGGAGTAGCTTCCGCTGTTGTACAAGGTTGACACGATTTGTACTGGGAGAAGGGATGGGAAGGTATGAATCAATCTAATCCGGGCAGATCGTATACTAATCCGTGTAAGGATGCACAATACGTCCACGAGGGCTAATGGCGCACTATTGTACGAGTAGGAGGGAAGAGTAGATTATGATGGGTTAGTACAATCTGTGCGGATTGCTCAATAACTGATCAAGGTGCGGCAGAGATACTTTAGTTCGTGCATACTGCAGCCCTGTTGTTACTGCTCTTTGAACACTCACCGGAAAACAGACTCACTACTGCCGGAGCATCGCCTTTTATAGGCCGGCCGCGTGCGCGATGACCTACCGCACAAATTCCCCCACTATACATAACTGGATACACGGTCGCCTAATACGCAGTCCCTGTTCAGGCACGGCGCTAAAGAAGGGCGTTGATTGGCGGAGAATTCTTTCCTCTTTCTCTATTATGTAAGTTTTATTTATATCCTATCGTCAATATGAATTATTTAATTATTTTATCAATATACAATGCCTTTTTTTCATTTTCTCCGCACGATTAGCTTCTGACGTTCTTTATATTGTTTATTTTATTAATCATCAACTAGTTTTGTACCTAGACTTCCATCTCTATTCGATTCTTGTTCTTTTGTTCCATCGATTTCCTGCTAAGATGAATCGCGGTATGAAACCTCTATTCGTTTCGCTCACCGCTGGGGCGCGTCATCATGCGTTTTCCCAGGTGGTTAGTTACTAGGGTAAAGGCGTGTTTCCATTGGTGTCGCTCGCATCGGTTTTACTGTACTGTGTGATTGTGTTTATCACAACTTCAATAGATTCGAATCAAAATTGTTAATTTCTTACTCCAGATATCATAAGCCTGAAGTGTCATTTTTAGAATATGATGATAATGATAAAGATCAAAATGCAAAAATTGTTGAAATCAGGAGTGAAGGTGATGTCAGCAACTCTGATATTGTTGAAATTGATGAAAGTTATGTTGAAAATTCGGTTCGTCCACCAATTCAATAAAATCGTTTGTTTATATATATATAAGTACATATATATAAGTTTGTGTATATTATATGAAAAACAATTCTTTTTTATGTAAAACAACTAAATGAATGAAATAATAACAATTTCAATATGAACTTAATAAATTGATGAAAAATATTTTCTTGAAAAATAATTTTTTATGCAATTTGTAACTATGTATTATAGTAAGCTATATGATGCCAAAATGTTTTTACTTCTGTCGGCAGTCCCATGACTGCTCATTTCATCAATTTTTTTTTCATGATGAAAACTATATGTACCAATAAAAATAATAAGTGAATGAGATTAACAGATAATGAAACAAAAAGCAAATAGTTGATTGAGGTCAGAGTCTACATGGCCTGCCAAAATTAAACCAATCACACCAGCACACTCTGCGACTCGCGTTGCGCAAAAGCGGACCGCGTATCCCCCACTGCTTCGATGCGCACAGTAGGAGATACATAGTCCCGGTGTAGTAGTGGATTTCAACATGTTCCCCCACCCGGTATTACTCGGTGTAACGGACTATATTCCATTCTTTATTCTTATTTTGTTCCTCAATAGCATCGCCGGCATTAGTGCATTGTTTCACGAGTGGCAACTAGCCATCAGGATTTTATTCTACGTATCGCGACCGAGGTCGTCATAAATTCATATCTGTATAATGAATCGATTGAAAATTTTTTAGATGTTCATTGAGAAAGGAATGTGACATCTGACTCATAATTCATATATGATAAAATTTGGAATGGAAATTCTTTATTAACTTTCTATTCATCGTTTGAATACTACAAATGAGTGAATCATCCATTATACGTTTTACATTCACGATAATCATCAGAAAAATGTTTGAGACTGTCACGTCTTCTGCTTAATTTGTGGACGAATTTTCACTACGCGCATTTTTCTTTTTGAGTCATATCTTTAGTCGGTACCATAGATCAGGCCCCGAATTGGAAAAGCCTGTACTTTTAAGAAATGATATCGATCTCGATGAGGACGTATTTCAGATTTCATGACTTTCCACAAGAACTCAATGACTCACAGGATGCGCTAATAGATTCTTCTAATACACATTAGGTCATGGAAAATGAAATGCGCCGATAAAGGCAATCGATGGGTCCGTCGCCAACGCTGAGTGCACATGTGCGTTAAATTCATGATAACGCGAAATTTATTTGTCTACATTCCAACCCAAAAAGTCACATACTCCCCACCCCAAAAATGCTCTAGTTTGAGAGATATATAAACCTCTTGATCATAGCAGCATTTGTCTCAGTCTCAGTCTTAGTTTTCAATCCAGTTCTCAACCTGGTCCAGTCAGTCTGATCATTATCGAACGTAGTACAGACAAATAACAACGAATTTGTTATTGACATGGCCGCAGACCCGCGAGAAAGTCTGCATTGATCCAGAATCAGAAATCAATCAGACTCGCGTAAAATAATAATTAACTTGGCCACATCTACCGAACGTAGTTCAACCCAAGTGCAAATAGTGAAATTTAGTTTGATCTAACGAACGTAGTTCAATTAAATAGTAATAGTCGCGTTAACGGCAGTGGATCCGCGAAGTGCCTGCATTGATCGAACATCGATTAAAGTCACGTTACGTAAATCTGAACTCTCTAGCACTAAAAGAAGAAAGCTGAGAGTAATGAAATAAATTATTCAACAATTGTCGTACTCGAGACAAGTGAAGTCGAGTGTTGTTGAACTAAATTCAGCTCCGCTAAGAGAATCCGCGCATAATCATAAGAAGTGGCACCATCCCACAAGCACCAGTATTTGGTAAGAGTAATTGTATTTTTTTATTATATATATGTACTTCATTTTTTTGCATTAATATACATGACATTGTCTCCAAACATTCTTCATTATTTTCATCCCATTTCCAATAGAAATAGAAACCGAGGCCTCTCGAGG
Organism: Microctonus brassicae; assembly: GCA_918226075.1. Lineage (NCBI taxonomy): Eukaryota > Metazoa > Arthropoda > Insecta > Hymenoptera > Braconidae > Microctonus > Microctonus brassicae. Next base: position 8,213,867 of record OW445489.1, read on the forward strand.
CCTTGGTGAATAAACTACCTGCTCCTTGACCCTCTACTCCTCATATCTACAAGCCACGCGGGTTGTCATTAGACAAAGGAGGAGAAACAAGCACATACCGCTCGGTGCAAGTTACTCGATATAAAATTATTAGGGGGTTATCTTTTCAATTAAAAGGCGTCCAACTAAGGACGTCACAGAAACATAATGATTTTTGCACTATGAACATTGAATAATAGCAATATTTTGACATTATCGAATATTACAGTGAGACTTACAATCATCCCTGAATACGAATTTTATAGGATTTTCAAATGTGCCTGGTTCAACCACTGTATAACCCCTTTAGAGCCAAGAAAATCGAGAAAAATTAACAAATCATGGAAATGAAAGTTGATTATAGGTGAATAATTGTAATTCGATGACATTATTTTTCAAGTGTCAATTTAAATTATCATTATGTATTATAGCACTGTCCAAGAAATGTTTTACGAAATTTTTTCACACTCTGAATCGAAACCCATCTGAAGGCTGAATATTTCCAGTTGTTTCTCTCGTTGTAATCATTGCTTTTACTTTCTTATCCGAAGGTTTATAAGACTACACAGAGTCAGGACAGTGCCGAGTCCATGAATCAATTACTAGATGACTTTTTGATTAGATATTCAGGAAAGTTACATTTTTCGACGAAATTTTGGAATGATCCGGGAATGAGAGCCATATTAACGCAAACAATATAGACTATCATACACAACATGATGTTTATATCATGATTCTTTTTTCAAGTAATGAAAAAATTCGTTTCTAGTAATATTCCACATTTTTTCGATTGAAATTGGTTTCATAAAAACATAGCTGCTAGATTTTCTAGTAGATAAGTAAGGTGGGTTCTGGCCCAAAACTAATCCGCGAGAGGCACTACTCGTTGTTCTGTTCCAAGCTAATAGGGGCGCGGAAGGGCCCGATCTGCTTCACAATCTCGGGAATCTGTACTGTAACAAGGGTGGTGAGGGATTGAGAGGGGCAGAGAGAGGGGGAGTTATGCTTTATCATCGCAAGGTTACCTATCATCCCCCAACTAATGCCTACCAGTAGTGGTATTGGTTGTTTTCTGTATATCAATTCAAATTTCGTATAATAGCGCGCCATATTTCACTGTAGTTGGTAAGTTAGAGTTCTATATTATCCGTAGTCGGTTTAATGCAATGTTACCGATTGGAAACAATATGTCATACTATAGTACTGCGTATTATCGACGGAATTCATGATCGATCGATTTTTACATGGGAAACAATATGGTTGATTTTCATGTACTATGGTACTACTGTTTGAGAATGTGGGGACATTTTCAAGTTGTAATTTTTCCACGCATGAATTAAGTTGGCACCTTGTCAAAACTATACAATTTTGACCACTAGGGTGCATTCTGACCTCGCTTCATTGTCTTCCCCCACTGCATCTTCACTTGAGTAACTGCTTCTACGCTGCAACCACGCTTCGCTGCCTAGCTAATCAGTAACTTGCTTTTTCTGCCTGTAATATCAATTTGTGCCTGCGTTAAATAAAATTACTGTCTTCGCGGGTGTTACTACACCTCTGTTAACTGTTTTGTGCTAATAATTGCCACCGCTACAATATAAAAACTGCTAAATTCAATTGATCACGCTGCACGTGGCCTTACAACCCACTTGTTGAGTGATATTCGCAACTTGTCGTTCTCTATTTTCGCATTATTACACATATTTTGCACTCACCAACTTCATCAAATATTGTGAACATCGCATTTACATTGTTATAATAAATAGAAAACTGAAAATAAAAACATTCATTTATTTTAACTGCCTTCGCCAACATTTTGGTCCTTCGAGCCGGATCGTTGGTGTGTAAAATTGTGTAAGTGTGCGTCTCGTGGTTCACACATACATTTCCACGGACAAAGTGCGTGCGCATTGACTATTTACAGTGCGTGCAAGTGAGAGCGATATAGTGAACGCTGAACATTGTGCGTTAGAGTTAACTTCTACACGCATCACTGCTGCCCAATATGGCGGACAAAAGAGTGTCATCGCGTGCCACTTCTGAACATCAGTCTCCCTCTCCAACTGCATCGGAGAAAGGAGACGCTGCACACGCCACTGATTCCGCGGAGAGCGGGCGGAATTCCCCCACTCAAGAACTGCTTTTGAATGTGCCCACCACTGCAACACGCACTAGAACGCCGTCGCCCGCCACTACCACTGCCGCTCCACACACTGGGAACACACTGCTCACAGCGGCTGCAAAATTATCGACATCTGCCAAACCGACTGCCACCACAAGTGCTGCTGAAAGAAAAAATCTACGCAGCGCTTCACCAATTGCATTGTCCACTGAATTATCACTGAAATTGCATTCGCAAATGTCTCGCCTGCAACAATTGGAGAAAATGCTGACAATTTTCTCACAAACAACTGACACATTTTCCACTGCCGTTGCTGATGATCATTTAAGCGTGATTGAAATGATTCACAAAGCATTCTTGAAGGAGCATGCTTATTTTGAAATTACATGGCCGCGTGAACATATTGATCATGAATATTGGACTGATTGTGTTTTTTTGCAGGAATCAATGTTATACTCTCGAGTAAGGAATAATGTAATGGCAAAACGGGAATCACCACCTGTACATATTCCATCTGCCGCCGCCACTGCAATTATTGACACTACTGAAGCCTCTCACAAATTGCCTGAGCTCACTATTGCACCATTCACTGGAGATGTAAGGGATTGGCCAAGTTTCAAGCATCTATTTCATGTCACTATCATGCAAAATAGATCACTATCGACAATTCAAAAGTTTCAATATTTGAAGGGCTACATTCAAGGTCCAATAGCTCATCTGGTCAATACACTGGCAATTGAACCTGATTCACTGCAGATTGCACTCGATTTATTGAGTGAACGATTTGAAAATCAACGTGTGTTAATACAGGCGCACCTTGATCGCATATTATCACTGCAACCTCTAACTGCATCATCATCTACTGCACTTCTTCATATGCATGATGAATTACTCGAGGCTGTCAATTCTCTGGCTTCGCTCAAGGTCACTGACAATCTCGGTGAACATCTCATGGTCGCCGTGTCTGTCCAACGATTGGATGCCGCAACCCGAAGAGCTTGGGAATTGAAAACTGGATCCGCAAAAGATTATCCATCCTTTAAAAGTTTTTTGACATTTCTATGGGAACATGGAAGAACTTGCAGTTCTATTGAAACTGCCAAAAAACAACCGATACTGGTTGCTGCAAAATCTACTGCTGCACCTTATCGCAATCAACGATCTGCCAACGTTGCTGCCACTGCCAACGCACCTGCCACATCATCATCATCTGGCACTTCCAATACACAAAAATTGGAATGTGACTACTGCCACGAGAAGCATTACATCACAAACTGCCCTAGCTTTAGGGACTTGGATGTAGATGCAAGAAAGAAACGAGTCATTTTAAACCGACTTTGTTTCAACTGCCTGGGACGACATTTATCACGTGATTGCAGGACCACTACAGCTTGCAAATTATGTGGTGTACGTCATCACACTCTCCTCCATGGTTCAAAATACATGGAGAATTTGCCACCGGAAGCTGCTAAAACACCAGCTCAACAACCAACTGCTTCCACCACATCTGCTGCATCTACATCAACTGCATCAACATCAACATAGGAAATTTGTACAGTTGTCAATACTGCTGCCTGCGAATTATCTGATTTTTCTGCCACTTCATCAAATTCAATTGATGAAAACATTGACGCCTCAACACTGCTAGCAACTGCCGTCGCTATTCTGCACGCTCCTGCTGCCAATATTACTGTGAGAATGTTAATTGATCCTGGCTCCGAGTTAACATTTATTTCTGAAAAAATTCCAAATCAACTGCACATTCATCGTGATCGATCATCTGTCAATATTTTTGGCATTGGGGGTGGTAAAGCCACTCAAACAAGAGGAAAGGTCAATATCACACTGCACTCCATATATGATGATTCATCAGTCACAATCAGCGCTCATACATTGCTGAGGGTGACAACAATTCTGCCATCGTTTTCTGCCAAAAAACAAAATTGGCCACATCTATCAAAACTTAAACTGGCTGATCCACAATATCTGGTACCACGAGAGGTGGACATCATTCTTGGAGCTGACAATTATGGTAAAATAATATTACCTGGTATCATTAAACAATCTGATACACTGCCAATGGCCATTTCATCAATTTTCGGCTGGCTAATCATTGGTCCAATCAACTCTGCATATACTCAATCTGCCATCGCTGTTCACCATGCATCAACTATGCCAAATACGTCTGACACCGCACTGCAAGAATTAATAACAAAATTCTGGGTGCAAGAGGAATTGCCATCTGACTCAATGGACAAGTTAACAGCTGAGGAACGTGAATGTGAGAATCATTTCACTTTGACACACCAAAGAGACTCGACTGGTAGATACATTGTTCATTTACCACTGAAAATTCCACGTGAACAATTGGGCAGTTCATACAAAGCTGCTCATAATTCACTTCTTCGCACAATCAAAAGACTGTCATCTGATTCAACCTATTGCCAACTCTACAATGACTTCATGACTGAATATGAACAATTAAATCACATGGTGAAAGTTGAAAATATCTTCGCTGCTGACTCTACTGTTTATTATCTGCCACATCATGGTGTCTTGAGACCTGAAAAGGCCACTACGAAGCTGAGAGTTGTTTTCAATGGCTCTTGTACAACCTCATCTGGATTATCAGTCAATGATATTATGCATACTGGGCCAAATTTACTGTTGGACATCTTTGATGTACTGATCTGGCTGCGACTGCATCATCACATTTTTGCGACTGACATCACTAAAATGTATCGACAGATCAACGTTGCTGAAACTGACTGGAATTTACAAAGAATTCTCTGGGTTGATCAACAAAACAATGAAGTGCCATATTGTCTCACCACTGTGACATATGGTATGAGAGCTGCACCTTATCTGGCTGTTCGTGCATTGCTTCAACTTGCTGAAGATGAAGGGCATCGTTTTCCTTTGGCGGTACCTTCAATTACTCATGGACGTTATGTCGACGACATCTTCGGTGGCGCCGATACTGTGCAGCAACTCATTGAAATTGCCAATCAACTTATTGGTCTCTGTCGAGCTGGCTGCTTTCCACTGGCAAAATGGCACTCATCACATCCTGATTTGCTAGCAGGAGTGTCATCACAGCAATTTACTGACTGCACAATTAATTTTGACAACTGTGATACAAAAATACTCGGTTTGTACTGGCAATCTAATACTGATACTTTTTCTTTTGTTTCAAAGCTGCAACCTCATACTGGCAACGTCTCCAAAAGAGTTATTCTTTCTGAAGTGGCCCAGATCTTCGATCCATTGGGATTCGTCTCGCCAGTCGTTATTAAAGCTAAAATGCTTCTGCAAGAGCTCTGGCTTCACAAAGTTCATTGGGATGAACAATTGCCTACGCATCTGACTGAACGCTGGCTCGCTATCAGAGAAGAGCTAAAAAACTTGGCCAAGTTTTCGGTTCCACGGTGGCTCAACACCTGGAGCTCTGCCACAATCGAGCTACACGGCTTCTCTGATGCATCGCAGTTAGCGATGTCTGCTGTAATTTACTTAACTGTTTCTTCTGAGTCCACAGGCTGTCAATCCGCATTCGTGTGCTCAAAAACCAAGGTGGCTCCGCTGAAAAAACTGACTATTCCCCGCCTGGAATTGTCAGCTGCTGTACTCCTGACAAGATTGGTGGCTCATATTCAGAAATTGATCACTCTGAATATTGGTCGCATCTATCTGTGGACTGATTCATCTGTCACTCTGACCTGGGTGAAGGCGCATCCAGGACGTTGGAAAGAATTTGTATGCAACAGAGTGAGTCTCATTCAACAATTACTGCCAAACGCTACTTGGAGACATGTACCTGGCACCTCCAACCCTGCCGACTGTGCCTCTCGAGGCATTTCTGCTGCACAACTGGAAAATCATCCACTTTGGTGGACTGGACCTGACTGGCTAACAAAACCAGAATCATTTTGGCCTGCTCAAGTTACATCTATTGACAAATCATCTGAGGATGAATCTCGACCTGGCATTTCATTACTGGCAACAACTGACAAACTTGAGTATCACTGGGATATTATTCAACATGTTAATACTATTCATAAACTGTTGAGACTAACTGCAATTTGTTTTAGAATTTTTGATCGTCTGAAAAATTCACTGGCTACACCACCAATCAATTGTATACCATCTGCTGACATGCAAAAAGCAAAACTGTTCTGGATTCGTGAGACTCAACAACTGTATTTTGCATCTGAGCTGAAAGCGCTAAGGGCGCAACACAAATTGCCATCCAATAGCAATTTCTGCCGTCTCACTGCCTTTATTGATGGGGAGAACATCGTCAGAGTTGGGGGACGCCTCAAATTCTCTGCACTGCATGAAGAAAACAAACATCCAGCAATTCTTCCCCGAGATTCTCGCCTGACTACACTCATCATTGCCGACGCACATCTAAAAACCTTACATGGAGGTACGCAATTGACGCTGGCCTATACTAGGCAAAATTATTGGATCATTGGTGGTCGTGCTGCTGTTAAACGTCATATTTTGCACTGTGTGGTGTGCGCTCGTCAGAGGGGGATCCGTGCTCATCAACTGATGGGCCAACTACCTCTCGAGCGAGTGTCACCTGCACGTGCATTTATGACTATTGGAGTGGACTACGCTGGACCACTGCTCATTCGCACTTGGAAAGGACGAAGTGCAAAAACAGACAAAGGATGGCTTTGCGTTTTTGTTTGCTTCGCTACATCTGCCGTACACCTTGAAGCGGTGACTGGCTGCTCTACTGATACATTTTTGGCTGCTTTTCGTCGCTTTTCATCACGACGAGGTCTGCCTGCTACAATATATTCAGATTGTAGCACAAATTTTAAGGAGCTGACGCTGAATTAAAACGAATGTTTGTTCAACATACACGTGAACACAACGATCTGACTGCTCATCTGTCACCACATAGAATCAACTGGCATTTCAATCCTCCAGCTGCTCCACATATGGGTGAAAAATGGGAGGCTACTGTTAAATCTGTAAAATATCATCTGTCTCGAACGGTGGGAGACACACTCCTAACGTTTGAAGAATTGTCAACGTTGTTTTGCCAAATCGAAGCTGTACTGAATACTCGACCTCTGGAGCCTCTAAGTGATGATCCTACTGATGTATCTGCACTGACTCCTGCACATTTTCTGACTGGTAGCACAATTAATGCTGTGCCAGAGCCATCACTGAAGGACTTAGACATCCCACGGTTGACACGCTGGCAACTAATACAAAAAAAGGTTGAAACGTTTTGGACGCAATGGTCATCGCACTATTTGCAACATCTGCAGTCTATTTCCAAGTGGCATCACCCATGCCATGATATACAAATTGGATCACTCGTTCTTATTTCTGATGAGAGACTGCCACCCACAAAATGGCCACTCGCACGAGTTTTGGAGTTACGTCCAGGAAAGGATGGACTGACGAGAGTGGTTGTTATCAAGACAGCCACAACAACACTGACACGACCAATATCGAAACTGTGTATTCTGCCTACGAGAACTGCCAACGAGGATTGAATCAATGAATTTATCATTGATGGTGGGAGAATGTTTGAGAATGTGGGGACATTTTCAAGTTGTAATTTTTCCACGCATGAATTAAGTTGGCACCTTGTCAAAACTATACAATTTTGACCACTAGGGTGCATTCTGACCTCGCTTCATTGTCTTCCCCCACTGCATCTTCACTTGAGTAACTGCTTCTACGCTGCAACCACGCTTCGCTGCCTAGCTAATCAGTAACTTGCTTTTTCTGCCTGTAATATCAATTTGTGCCTGCGTTAAATAAAATTACTGTCTTCGCGGGTGTTACTACACCTCTGTTAACTGTTTTGTGCTAATAATTGCCACCGCTACAATATAAAAACTGCTAAATTCAATTGATCACGCTGCACGTGGCCTTACAACCCACTTGTTGAGTGATATTCGCAACTTGTCGTTCTCTATTTTCGCATTATTACACATATTTTGCACTCACCAACTTCATCAAATATTGTGAACATCGCATTTACATTGTTATAATAAATAGAAAACTGAAAATAAAAACATTCATTTATTTTAACTGCCTTCGCCAACAACTACATATAAAAAATTTTTCACACGGGAAACAATATGACTGATTCTCATGTACTACGGTGTATAACTTTTATCATACTATAATATTACATATTATCGATGGAATTCATGATCCACCAATGCGCATGCATCTATTTTAGCGTAAAAAATATTATGAATACAGTTTAAAAAAAATGTTTGATGAATAATTATAATATTTATCATACAATTATATATATTAATCAAAAGTGGTGGGGATGATTGTATGAAATGTATAGAATATTTAAACATACTGTTCAGTGTCCTCAAGAGAGCGTCAAGGTACGCGCGCAATATTCAAATAGAGCTAATCGTGGATATGCAAGGATTCAAATGGAGAAACAACGAATTTATTGTCAAAGAGTTTGCAATAATACAACTTGATAACAAAGATGATCATCGAACACGCATAAAACTTTTCAATGAAGGTGATAAAAAATAATCGTGATCATTATCATCTGACTGGAGAATATCGTGGTGCAGCGCATGAAAGTTGCAATATAAATTATCAACTTCCATATTATATTCCCATAGTGTTCCACAACTTATCTGGTTATGACTCACACTTTCTAATTAAATCAATAGCTGAAGATTTTGAAGGAGAATTATTTTTACTACCAATAAATAATGAAAAATATATTTCATTTAGTAAAAAAGTAAAAGATACCAAAATATCACTACGATTCATCGACTCATATAGATTCATGGCAAACAGTATTGATAAACTATCATCAAACATAAGTGATGATGATAAAGTGATAACTCGAAAGTATTATAAACCAGATTATCAATATAAATTAGTTATAAGAAAGGGTATTTTCCCTTATGAATATACTCACAGTTGGAAAAAACTTGATGAGAAAGAATTGCCAACGGAAGATAAATTCTTTTCAAAATCAAATGATTGCGGAATAACATATGAGAATTATGAACATTCGAAAACAATTTGGAATAAATTCAAGATTAAAACATTGGGAGACTATTCAGATCTTTACCTCAAGACAGATGTATTACTTTTAGCGGATATTTTCGAAAACTTCAGACGTAGCTGCTACTCAACATATAATCTAGATCCATTACGTTATTACACAGCACCGGGTTTAGCTTTCGATGCAATGCTCAATTACACCAATATAAAATTAGAACTTTCAACAGATCCTAAAATACTACTATTTATTGAAAAAGGTATAAGAGGTAGTGTAGCTCAATGTTCAAATTGCTATGCCAGAGCAAATGACAAGTACATGGATGATGAATTCAACCCAAATGAAAAACAATCATGTCTTATGTATTTTGATGTCAATAATCTTTATGATGCAGCTATGAGTGATTATTTACCCTCTGATAGATTTCAGTGGATTGAAAATGCATTCATTAATGAAAATGATATAATAAACATTTCAAACGATCCATCATTTGGATATATATTTGAAGTTGACTCAATCCTCCTGAAGAGCTTCATGACACGCATCGTGATTTACCATTGTGCCCTCAGCACTTCATACCACTAACAGGGAAAAATTCAAAACTGATGACAACTCTTCTACCCAAAGAAAAGTATGTAATTCATCACAAAAAAATTTGAAACAATGTTTAAGTTTAAGTATGAAGATTCATAAGATTCACAGAATCCTAAAATTTGAACAATCACCTTGGTTGAAACCATACATCGATTTAAATACTGATTTAAAAAAAAGGCGAAGAATGAACTCCAGAAAGGATTTTTCAAATTAATGATTAATTCAGTCTATGGTAACACTATGGAGAATGTTCGATAACATAAGGAAGTGAAATTGGTGACAAAGTGGGATGGTAGGTGTGGTGCACGAGCACTTATTGCGAAACCAAATTTTCATAGCTGCACCATCTTCGATGAGGATATGGTTATCATTGAGTTGAATCGTGGTAAAGTTAAATTTAATAAACCGATATTCGTAGGATATTCTATTTTAGATATGTCGAAAATATTTATTGATGATTTTCATTATAACTATATTGAGAAAATGTTTCCACATGAAGAATCTAAATTGATGTATACGGATACTGATAGTCTCATCTATTATTTGATTACGCCTACTGTTTATGAAATTATGAAACGAGATATTCACAAGCTTGATACCAGTGATTATCCGCAAAATAATATTCACGGTATGGCATTAATGAATGGAGAAAGTATTAGGTTTAATGAAAGATGAGAATAATGGAAAAATTATGACTGAATTTATAGAACTGCGTGCCAAGTTATATTCATTCAGAATATTCAATGATGATCATGATCATAAAAAGGCAAAAGGTATTAAAGCATCATCATTGAGAAAGATCACGTTCGAGGATTATAAACAATGTCTATTTGAATATCATAATTTATCTGTAAATCAATTTTAAATTAGAAGTAAAAAACATGAAGTTAATACGATAGCGCAGAGGAAAGTAGCTTTAAGTTGGGAGGATGATAAGAGAATTATTTCTTAACAAACCAAAGATACAATTCCTTGGGGTTATCGTGGTTTAATTAACCAAAATAATTGTGATGATATGATGTTAATAAATAATATTAATAAATAAGCATGTATATATTTGAAAATATTCTATTTTTATTTTTACAAATCCTTTTCATTCATCCAACTATTATGTGAATGATCAAATCCTAACCACTTTACATAACATTTATTTCCCTGCTTTCGTAATACTTTTTCTAAAAAATAAACGTCAGGATATTTCACTTTGCTAAGCTCTTCTTCATAGAAGCAACCCATAATCGGTTCATTACGAATATCAATTAGATTATAAGTTGGTGGAGTAGTATTTTTCACTTCATCGATGATGAATATTTCTGTGATCCCATTCGGTGTATATCCTTTCTCAAATATATGTTTACATTTGCTCACTCGAACCTTATCACCAATTTTAAACTTATATCGCTGCTTTTTAACTATTTGATAAGATTTATATAATGTGTGAAGTATCAATTTTTCATTTTCATTTGTAACATCCTTAGGTTTCATCTTTATTGTTCTATGTTTTATATTATTATATTCATCTATGAGATTTGACAAAATATCAATCCATTTATATGTTTCTTGGAGACTGAATTGTTTCCACATTTTATTTTTGAGTGTACGATTGAAACGTTCACATATTGAAGCTTTCAAGTTTATGAATGTTGAATATAATTTAATATTATAATGTTTCATAAGCATTTCAAATTCTTTATTATAAAATTCTTTACCACGATCAACATGTCATTTTTTAGGTTTACGTGAAGTTTTTATGATAGATCTTATTGCTTTTGTAACATCTTTCCTATTTTTAGTTTTCAACGGTACTGCCCATGCGTATTTTGAGAAAATATCAATTACAGTTAGCAGATATTTCAAATTATTATTTTTATTTGCATAAGCTGACATATCAACAAGATCAGTTTGCCATGTTTTATCCAATCCTCAGTAGATAAACAAGGCGGGTTCTGGGACAAACCTGTCGGTAACTTGCATTGACCCCTACCTTACCGACAGTTTCATAGTAGGTCCCAATCTGTTTTATCATCTGGTCGAAAAAGTCGATATCTGTATTATCCACTAAGCGACGTTTCTCGTGAAGTGGAATTTTTTATCGATATCGATGATAGTACTATAGTATGAGTTTCTTTGTTGCGACATTGGGGAAATGGATAACTGTACGTTTCTCTATGATTGAACTGTATTTTCACTGTTGAGTGGGTGGGGGAAATTCAAATGTATAAGTTTTTATCCATAATATATATGAAATATTTTTTTCCTACAAATATGAAAGAATAAATAAAAAAAAAATGATAAACAAAAGAAATGAATCAATAAATGAAGAAAAAGTAAATAATCATATAAATAATTGTATGAGTCACTGTATAAATAGTCATATAGATAAGCATATGAATAATTGTATAAATAAAAAATATGTAGATAAATAAATATGTGTGTAGGGAGAGGGGGCTATCCAATAAGAGTTCGAAAAATGGATGCACACCAATATAAATTTGATATGTTTCTTCATGATAGATCAGTGAACATTTGACGCATTCATCATCAAGTTCTAGAAAAATCTTGATGAAGAAGAATCAAGAGTTTTTACCAACGAAATTTTTCATGTGGAAAAAAAATTTTTTTTTATGAAAAAGTTTGGAAAAGTTTTTATAAATTTGCAAAAAAGTTTAGGAAAAGTTTTCAAAAATTTGGGAAAGTTTTGAAAAGTTTTCCATAAATATCCGAAAGTTTAGAAAAAGTTTTTAAAAATTTAAAAAAGTTTTGAAAAGTTTTTATAAATTTGAAAAAGTTTTGAGAATTTTGGAAAAGTTTTGAAAAGTTTTCCATAAATCTCCGAAAGTTTTAGAAAAAGTTTTTGAAAATTTAAAAAAGTTTTGAAAAGTTTTTATAAATTTGAAAAAGTTTTGAGAAATTTGAAAAAGTTTGAAAAAGTTTTCAAAAATTTAAAAAAGTTTTGAGAAATTTGAAAAAGATTTCATAAATTTCAAAAAGTTTTCATGAAATTTGAAGAATGGAGATTATTCTGGATATTCAAGGCTTCAAACATCAGAGCAATCAATTTATTGTGAAAGAACTAGCAAGTATTCTAGTACACAGTATCAATGTTGAAGAAACTATTGAAGTTACACACATACTATTCAAACCACCATGCTTGTGGGGTGAATTATCGAAGCAGTATCAAGCAATAAATTCATGGTTGATACGTAATTATCATGGACTATCATGGGATACTGGTGATGTACCATATGATCAGCTCAACAATGTTCTCGAGATTCTATTGAAAGATGTTGATCATGTGTATGTGAAAGGAGTTGAGAAAAAGCAATGGTTATCAAGTATTATTGGGCATATGGGGAAAACAGTTATCGATCTAGAGAGTTTCCAATGTCCATCATTGAAAAATCATGGAATGCAAAACTGTGAATATCACAAATACCCAGAATCTGGATTTTTCTATCACTGTGCCCACGCTAATGTTATATATTTGAAGCGTTGGATGGAAGACAGAAAAAAAAATTCAGCACCCCTCAATAGGTAAATCATTAGAGACTTTTTTATCATCTTGAGGAACGAATCGACGATATGAATGTGGGGACACATCGCATATTTTTCCGAAGAATTTATTCTTAAATATGTCCCCCAGCAAAATAAATAATAATATCTGAGATAACCAGTATTATTATAACAGGATGAGGACATTAATGCTTACCAACCATATCATAAAACATTATCAACGATGTCATAAAACATTATCAACCTATTGCCACTGATTATGATGAATCCTCCGATGACATTTCATTCTTCAAAGATTGTATATTATGTAAAAAAAAAATTGTTAATAATTTCGATAATAAATTGAAAATGTTTGCATACAAAAATTGAATAATCAAATAAATTATTTACTATAACTATTCCACTATTGGGTATTTAGTATAAGTGTTCAGAGATAATTTCAGCATTGCAGGTATTCTTTATAGTTGAAATATTATTCATCTAACACATACCACTTACGTTCATTTGTTTATCCTATAAAATAATTTTTTCATATTCATTGTTTCTCAACATGATCTGGAATTTTATATTAGTTCCAATCATATTTCACTCTTCATTAAATGGATGATATATTTTTTTTTTCTCATATAACACAAAGAAAATAATTTTTCCCATGAGTTGTGGAATATATATTATTTAACTTAAGAAACGATATAAAGATGTATATATTTACTCTTATAATCCAAGAAAAAACATGCTACTAATCTATTGAGGAGAGGTGCCATAAAAGTTATAGAAAAAATCGAGAGGTTGGTGGCGAAACGGTCCAGCGTTAAGATAACGTTTTAATACTTAGAAATTATTCGTTGCATATTATAAGTTCCGCCCCAAAATGAAAAATTAGTGGTATGAAGAATATTTATCATTTCACATGCAAGAGCATCAGTGGCTACATCAACACCATAAACAATAGTGCCAACAAGTGAGTTTTCTCTGAATAATATGTATTAAAATTATATAAAAATTTTTATAGTTGTATAATGATATATTTCAGGATGGAATATTGTCAACTTAATTACACAATTCATGTACCACGAGAATGGTACGTAGGTGAAAATAACTTAGATTGGATGATTGACATTATTAGTGATGTGCTCACATATATGCAAATATGGGGGGCAACAAATGGAGCAGTAATCACAAGAAATGGTCTGGCAACCATCGTTGTAATCGACCATCAGAATCAAATGTGGTGGTTCCGAAGATTGCGTGAAGAAGATGATCATCGTCCGGAGCATGTTGGATACTTTCCACCTCTGGCAATGGAGTATGAGGAGGATATGTGGGGTCCAAACATATTCAGAAATGTGGATGGTGTTTATTGTGTTGCGGGAAATAATGATGATAATGATGATGATGATGATGATGATGATGATATCAATAATAACATCATTAATAATGACTTTGATTATTACGATTTAATTAATGACAATAATATAAATTTCAATGAGGATGATGAAAATGATGTGAGTGTGGATGATGATAGTGGCATTAGTTTAAATGATTATGATGATGATGATGATGATGATGATAATTTCTGAATAAAATGATTATAAAAGAATATTATGTTTTCAATTTATTTATTTATTATATCAAAAAGTAAAATTCCATCAATATAATGACATACAAGAAAAAATTTTTCATTCTCATCTTAAATGATTAATACATTGAATAAGATAGTTGTAGACATTGATAGATATTACATATATCAATTTCCCTTTCATCTCCATTATTATGAAAGTATGATC
>OW445489.1:8229424-8340369 GCA_918226075.1 Microctonus brassicae
TCTTAAGTGGGATGAATTACCATCAGCATTTAATGGTCGTATAAGAACTGGTGTTATAACAAACATTAACCACATTGATCTACATGAATTTCTCTTAGATGCGAGGGAGATTTTCATAATGAAAATAAGAGAAATGCAAACGAATGTTAAATCAAATGTAATATTGGCATGCAAATATGAAAATATTGAAGAATCTAGAACATATGGAGAAATAAAATATTTCAACACATCAAATGAATTGATTCTTCAATCAACTAATATTTATGATTGGTATTCAAAGTATGTTAATGATACTTTATTAGCAAAAGTGGAAGAATTTGAAGAAGGTGATTCAGGATGGACAATGAATGAAGTTGTGAACTTGGTAGTGAATATTAATAAATATGTAGCCTTACAAGGAGGACTATCAACATACATAGATCTCCCAAAATTTATTCAGTTGAAGAAAGCTGTGATAAATATAAAGAACAACGATGAATTTTGTTTCCTATGGTGTATTGTGGCAGCTCTACAGGGAAGAAAAAAATTTAATGTAGAAGATAATGATAAATATGCAAGAGAAGCAAAAAATTCAATGGGTAATGTAGCTAGAACATCATCATATCAACATTTCACTGAAGCAGGTCTTAAATTTGAGGGTTTAACTTTCCCTATGGCATTGTGTGATGTACCAAAATTTGAGGTAATGAATGATCTATCAATAAATGTGTATGGCATCGAGTATGAAAATAAACAAAAAATCATCGTTCCATATCATATAAGTAATAATGATAGTGATAAGCCAACTATTCATTTATTGATGGTTGATACTAGTATGGATATTGATAATAATAACTTTGAGTCGAATAAAATATATCATTTTGCATGGATACATAATCTTTCGCGATTAGTCTCAAGTCAAATATCAGAACATAAAGGGAAGATATACATTTGTGATAGATGCTTATGTCATTTTCAAGAATTATACTCATATAATAATCATAAGTCAGATTGCCTTAGTATGAATAAAACACTTCGTGTAATATTGCCAAGAGAAAAAGAAAAATTTTTATCATTCAGTCATTACAAATATAAAGAATCTGTACCATTCGTTGTTTATGCAGACTTAGAGTGTATTTTAGAAGAAACAAATGTATCACAAACACATATTCCACATAGTGTTGCATTCTATTTACATTGCTCATATAATGATAAATTATCCCAGTTTAAATTAATGCGTAGTGATGAATGTATTCAATGGTTCATTGATCAATTAGAATCTTTAGCACATGAAATAAATAATATTTACAGTAGAATTGTACCGATGATATCATTAACGGAAAAACAAAAATATGAATTTGAGAATGCAGTTATTTGTCATATTTGTGAAAAACCATTCACTCAAATTGATGCAAAACATCGAGATCATTGTCATTTCACTGGTAGATATCGTGGTGCAGCACATGATAATTGTAATATGAAATATACAAAACCATACTATTTACCAATTGTATTTCACAATTTAAGTGGTTATGATTCACATTTCATAATTGAGAGTATAGCTAAAAGTTACCCTGGTAAGGTAAGTCTCTTACCAATAAATAAAGAAAAATATATTTCATTCACTAAAAAAGTTCATGACACAAAAATATCTCTACGATTCATTGACTCATTGAGATTCATGGCGAGTGGTATTGATAAATTAGCAAATTATCTGGATGATAATGATAAATTAATCACTCGCAAGTTTTACAATGATGATAAACAATTTAAATTGGTTACAAAAAAGGGTGTATTTCCATATGAATATATCGATAGATGGATGAAGCTTGATGAGAAACATTTACCGGGAAAAGACAAATTTTATTCAAAGTTGAATCAAAGTGAAATTTCCGAGGAAAATTATGAACATGCAAAAGTGATTTGGAGTAAATTCAATATACAGACATTAGGTGAATATTCCGATTTATATCTCAAAACAGATGTATTACTTTTAGCTGACATCTTTGAAAATTTCCGTCGTAATTGCTTCGTAACATACAATCTAGATCCATTACATTATTATACAGCACCAGGTTTTGCTTTTGATGCAATGCTCAAATATACAGGTGTAGAACTAGAGCTTTTCACAGATCCAGAGATGTTATTGTATATCGAGAAAGGTATTAGAGGTGGTGTAGCGCAATGCTCGAATCGCTATGCAAAAGCAAATAATAAATATATGGGAGACAGTTACAATCCAACCAAAGAGCAATCATATCTTATGTATTTCGATGTTAATAATTTATATGGGGCAGCTATGAGTGATTATTTACCATATGGCGGATTCAAATGGTTGAATAAATCAATGAGTGTTGAACAAATACTCAATATCCCCAACGATTCATCAATAGGATATATCTTTGAAGTTGATTTAAAATATCCAAGAGAACTGCATGAGTTACATCGTGATTTACCATTATGCCCTCAACATTTCATACCGCCAACGGGGAAATGTATGAAATTAGTAACAACACTCTTACCTAAAAACAAATATATTATTCATTATAAAAACTTGAAGCAATGTTTGAGTTTAGGCATGAAAATTGAGAATGTATATAGGATACTAGAGTTTCAACAGGCACCATGGTTAAAAAAATATATTGACTTGAATACAGACTTGCGTAAAAAATCAAAAAATGAATTTGAGAAAAATTTTTTCAAGCTGATGAATAATGCTGTATTTGGTAAAACCATGGAGAATGTTCGCAAACATAAAGATGTAAAATTGATAACCCAATGGGATGGTAGATATGGTGCAAGAGCATATATAAGTAAACCAAATTTTCATAGCTGCATAACTTTTGAAGAAAACATGGTTATTATTGAGATGCAGCGTGTTAAAGTTAAGTTTATCAAACCCATCTACATTGGTTTTGCGATTCTTGATATTTCGAAAACATTCATATATGATTTCCATTATAATTATATAAAGAATGTATTCCCTAATAATAAGTCGAAATTATTGTATACTGATACTGATAGTCTAATATATGAATTAATCAATCCTGATGTATATGAAATAATGAAGCGTGATATAGACAAATTTGATACGAGTGATTATCCTGTTGTCAACAATTATGATATTCCACTTAAGAATAAGAAAGTTTTAGGACTCATGAAGGATGAAAATAATGGTAGAATAATGACAGAATTCGTTGGATTACGTGCTAAACTGTACACATTCAAAGTACAGGATGATGATGAGGATAAAAAGAAAGCTAAAGGTGTGAAAAATTGTGCACTACGCGCGATCACATTTGATGATTATAAGCAATGTCTATTCCAGAATGAAAATGTGGTAATAGAGCAATATTTAATAAAAAGTAAAAATCATGCAGTGTCGACTATTCGTCAACGAAAACTAGCATTAAATAGTAATGATGATAAGCGCATAGTATCCAATCAAACAACTGATACACTACCATGGGGTTATAATAGTAATATTCACGTTAATGAGATGGATACAATGTAAATAGTATACATAAAAATTTGTTTTGTTTAATAAAATTATGTAAAACACAAATATATGTTTTGTTTTATAATTCTTTTTTATTTATCCAACTATTATGTGTATTATCGAAACCTAACCACTTTACATAACATTTATCACCACGTTTACGTAGTATTCTTTCAACAAGATAAACATTTGGATATTTAACTTTGCTGAGTTCGTCTTCATAGAAGCATCCATCGATTCTTTGATCCTGATAATCAATAAGTTTATATGTTGGAGGGGTTGTATTCAATATTTTATCAATGCTGAAAATTTCTGTGGTCCAATTTGGTGTGTATCCCTTCTCAAATAAATGTTTATGTTTGCTCACTCGAACTTTATCACCAATTTTAAATTTTCTTTTTTGCTTTTCCACTATTTGATGTTGCTTGTATGCAGTTCGAAGCAATACTTTTTCATTCAGCGCTGTAACATCCTTGGGGCTCATTTTAATTGTTCGATGTTTAGTGTTATTATATGTTATAATTAAGTTTGATAATATATCAATCCATTTATATGACCCGCGCAAACTGAACTGTTTCCACATTTTATTCTTTAAGGTTCGATTGAAACGTTCACATATAGAAGCCTTCAAATTACTGTATGTTGAATATAGTTTAATATCATGTTGTTTCATTAGTGACTTGAATTCTTTATTGTAAAATTCTTTACCCTGATCAACATGTAATTTTTTCGGTGCTCGACCAGTATCCAAGATAGAATTCATCGCTTTCGTAACATCTTTACCATTTTTCGTTTTAATAGGTACAGCCCAAGCAAATTTTGAAAAGATGTCTATGACGGTTAGCAAGTATTTATTGCCATTGTTGTTGGTTGCATAGGCAGACATGTCAACAAGATCTGCTTGCCATGTTTCATCCAATCCCCTCATCTGAACATGACGTCGTGTGTAATTCACCCGGGCAGGTTTATGTAACTCATTCACCAATGTTTCCTTTTTATTCATATCTACAATTCGTCTCGTTGATGTGCACTCAATTGAACTGTTAGATGATTAATGGCCTCGGATTGTTTCTGCAACTCGTTTTGAATGAGTTCACGTTGTCGTCTTAACGTTTTACGCATATGAAGATCTTGAAGATTCATATCAGAATGTACTTTTGTTAAATCATGATGAATCTTTTCTACTTCGGAATTTATAATTGACATCATTGTACCGAGAGGCACGGCATCACTTGCATCCTCAGGTTTAGCTAAATTGCAAAGTCTCTTCCCATTTATATCATATTGATTATCAGCTGTGACTTTGAATCCATAACCAGATGGTCCTCGGCTATTTTGTTCAGCACTTTTTTTGAATTTCCGTCCAAATATGTCTACACTCATCCTGTCATTACTTCGTGATAGTTGTCACACAAATGAATGAAGAGGTGTTGATACATTGCTTAATAAATAATTCTAGCTTCACGCAATTCTTCAATAATAGAGATTATTTCATTTGTATGACTTGTATTGCCCGCTGCTTGGGATGCTAATAGCAAACGAAGACGGTCAACAAGCTCATTTGGATCATCCCAATATACATAATCAATTGCTTGTATCCTCTTCTCTGCAACTTTGTAGTAGGGTAATGCTTTACCAGATCTAGTTTTTCTTTTATATACCGATGATGATGATGATGATGATGATGATGATGATGATGGTGGTGGTGGTACTATATAGTTTGCAATATAATTTTGATATTTTACGCTTCTGTCTGATATGAGACTTTTATTAGGATCATAATGTTTATGAAGTGTATGAGTTGAATTGACTATTTCCATGAAATCTTTTTTATCGCTATCACTTATGATTGCATCATTTGGTGTTTTCTTGAATAGCAATTCTAACAATCCAGGAGTTTGAGGATAACTTTTATTTGCAACATTTACAGCATCATTCGAGAAATCTATGGGTGAATCACCCATCATCAACCTATTGTCACTCATTTTGCGTACACTTAACCTATTTGCAGTTTTTTGCTCTAAGTGCATCTTCATGTATGTTTTGATTAAATCATCATCCTCATATTGTTTGAGGGGTGAACTAACAGATTGTATTTCAGCAGGCACGAATGATTCGATATTTTCATTCAATTCGACATCCTTTTTCATGCTATCATCACCATAATTATCATTATCATCATCATCTTGAGCTGTTGCAAATGACTGATCACAATCATATTGAGCTGTTGCAAACGACTGATCATTCTCAGCTTCTTCTTTTTTCATATGAATATCAGCCAATTCATTTTTTATATCTTGTTTTATTCCCGTGGATGTTGATATCAATTTCTCTAGAGGTGTCACTATAGGTTTAAAAACTTCATTCATCGCTCGTTCTGATGTATCTCTACCAGATTTTATCATTCTATGCTTTTGTCGAATCATATCGCTTGCTTTCACTATTTGACTCAGTAAGTCCTGTTCTTTCAGATTTTTTTTCCCCCCTTTCACACTCGCCATGTTGAAGCATGCAAGTTTACAATAACACTGTGAACATCATTGTATTTTCATGTCAATTTATACTAATGTAACAATCAAATCCCTTTCTATATCTCCCCGAATTCACTTCACTATCTTTGTCAACAACTACAAACCCATACCGATCATTATTCCAACATGCTAAACACAAATCTCTAAACTGAGTATACGTCATATCTGTATTCACATGATCATCATATATGTGCTTCAAATTCATTTCATCTTGTCTGAATAACACCATCAAGTTTGCATTATCACGTACTAGATGTTTGGGGATGCGTGTATAAGTTTGACTGAGATAAAACGAGTCAACATCTCTATGTCGACCCATGCAAAAGAAAGCTCTGATGCTATCTTGCTTCTCACACGCAACATCATCGAAAATCATAATGGAATTGGGTTTAGCATCTTCCGGTTTGACTACCACCGCGTTATCACTGAATGGAAAATATCCAATGTCTTCAGCATGCTTCAATACATTCTCCAAGTATTTGTATTTTGGTTGATTGAGCGACTTTGAATAGAGATAAACATTCTCAAATCTCAAACCATTAGAATGAGTAATTAGTGCCAAGAGTGCGTTGGTCTTGCCACAATTCGATGGACCACAAAAAATGGCTCGTATAGTGTTAGGTAATAGATTCCCATGACGCTTTTTCATGTTTTTATTATGAGGAATTTGTTCATCAAAATTCGCAATTGGTAATGTTGTTGTTTGTTTATGAAATTTAACCTTAGTTGGTTGTTTCTCTCGCGTCATTGTGATTACAACTAACTATTTATGAATATTTGTAATACCTTTTATATGTTTGATGACATTAGATATAAAAGCTAAACGATTGACAAACTTTCGACAGTTGTTGTATAACTATTCATGCAGTCAGATGTCTGGGTATGGTGTTTGCGGTGATGGTCTTGTGAACAATATAATCAACAAACTTCCGATAGAGCTACACGTTCCAGGTTACCAATACTGTGGACCGGGTACAAAATTATCAAAAAGATTAGCGCGTGGAGATCCTGGAATCAACTCTCTTGATACTGCATGCAAAGATCACGATATTGCTTATGCAAAATATCCAAATAATATTATCGAGAGAAATAAAGCTGATAGAGTACTTGCAAAGGAAGCTTGGGAACGTATTCATGCTAAAGACGCGAGCATTGGTGAAAAAGCCGTAGCTTGGAGTGTGAATAAAATCATGAATGTGAAATCGAAACTTGGTGCAGGCATGGTGAGGAGGAAGAAGCGTGTGAAAAGGAATGTGAAAAAAATGATAAAAAATCCCATGATATCATTCAAACAAATAGTAAATGAGGCAAAAAAATCTATGCACTCTGGTGGTCGTGATATGGTTAAATCTGCGTTGAATGGTGCGCGTACTGCTGTCGAGAAAGCTGGTGGGTCGAGTAAAGTACGCTTATCATCACGCATATTACCAATCCCATCGAGAATAGGTGGTGTTCTACCATTTCTCATACCCATGTTTGCTGGACTCAGTGCTGTTGGGAGTTTAGCGGGTGGTGCTGCTGGTATAGCAAAAGCAGTAAATGATGCAGCTGCAGCGAAACGTGAATTGGAAGAAAGAAAACGACACAATATTAAAATGGAGGATATTATAGTGGGTAAAGGAATGTATTTGAAGCCATATAAGCAGGGTTTAGGTCTGTACTTGCGACCGACAAAAAACGTGTAGACCTACCACATCGAGCTTTAACTGACGCTGATCTTGTAAAATATGCTCATATCATGAAAATTCCGCATTTTCGTGGTGTCTTCATGCGAAATAATTTACCAATGAATGGTCCACGAAAATTTGAGACGGCAATAGTGAATCTAGATGATAGAGATGGCCCAGGTACACATTGGGTGGCATATGAGAAGAAACACAATGATGTGACATATTTTGACAGCTTTGGTAATTTACAACCACCTCAAGATCTTATGAAATATCTCGATGTTGGTAGGGTGAAATATAACTATAAAAAATATCAAGACTATAACACGGTGATATGTGGACATTTATGCTTGAAATTTTTAACTAAACAGCTATAAATGTATATCCATATTGAGATTGAATATCAGTCATGGATGATTCATTGACATTGACGCTGTCGGGGAGATCCTCCATTCTCGAGGCTCAATACTTTCCACCAATTGAACTCTCATCAAGTAAGACA
The DNA here is from genome assembly GCA_918226075.1 of Microctonus brassicae. Lineage (NCBI taxonomy): Eukaryota > Metazoa > Arthropoda > Insecta > Hymenoptera > Braconidae > Microctonus > Microctonus brassicae. Next base: position 8,237,603 of record OW445489.1, read on the forward strand.
TATGTATTGGGGCTTATTGAATTGTTAACTTTCAATGCCATCCCTAATATTGATGAAACCAACAACAAATTTGACATAGTTGGAGGTGAAAATGCAACAATCATTCCAACTGGTAGCTATGAAATCGAAGATATTGAGAGTTATATACAGAAAACACTACCAAACATATCATTTTCACTTAAACCTAATAATAATGAATTGTGTTGTGAGATTCAGTGTAATGTTCCTATAAATTTTATTCCTGAGGATTCCATTGGACGATTACTAGGATTCAAGCCACGTATACTTGAACCAGGCTCTATTCATAAATCTGACTTACCAGTGTCTATACTTAAAGTCAATGCACTTCGCGTTGAGTGTAATATAACTACAGGGGCATACATTAATGGGCAGCGAGTGCATACAATTCATGAATTTTTCCCAGTGGTTCCACCAGGATATAAGATCATAGAAGTGCCATCACACGTCATTTACATGCCAATCACCGTTCAGACAATACATCATTTGCAACTACGAATTGTTGATCAAGATGGACAATTAGTGAATTTTCGTGGAGAAGTGATAACAATAAGATTACATTTAAAGTCGATGAAGTGATGGGTATAGTGTATAATACAGAGGAGGAGGAAGCAGTGGTGAATCCATCAACAGTATATGGTGGTGATTATAAAAGTGTAGTGACATGTCGAAAACCCATCAGTCGTCGCATACCAAGCGGAGTACTAACACATCGGAACATCCTACTATTGAAGAGTCTCGGTCTGAAAATACGTGGGGAACAATAAAATTCTGCTGTTTCTGCTTCGTATGTCTATTACCATGGAGAAAATCTTAGCAATAAACAAAGCCATTATCTTCGATGAATCTATTGCACATTATGAAATTCATGGTCATCAACCATTTGCATCAGCAACCTTCAATAATAATGATGAAATTCGTATAGCGGTGCAACATCAAGATTTATGTTTATTACCAAGCAAAAGCTCATTACACATCTGTGGGAGATTGACGAAAAATAATGACGCTCACACTGCAGTTGCAACTACATCTCTGGTGAATATGGCTATATGTCATCTATTTGAAGAAATACGTTATGAATTGAATGGTGTTGAAATTGATCGAAGCAAAAATGTGGGTGTGACAACATTGATGAAAGGATATACATCATTTCAATGTGAGAAAAGTTATCTGTTGGAAAATGCAGGATGGTTGCATGAAGATGGTGATAAAATAATTGATGATCAAGGCTATTTTGATATATCTATCCCACTCAATTTATTGTTGGGATTTGCTGAAGATTATCGAAAAATTATTGTGAATGCAAAGCATGAATTAATTCTCACAAGGGCAAATACAGATTTGAATGCTATCATACAAATAGCAAATGAAGATGTTATATTGAATCTCCAGAAGATTGAATGGTTGATACCATATATCAAAGTCTCCGATACACAAAAAATTCAACTACTCAATTATATTGCCAAGGATCCACCCATTTCCATGAGTTTTCGTACGTGGGAATTGTATGAGTACCCACTACTTCCAACATCCACGAAAAATGTTTGGGTTGTCAAAACTACAACACAACTGGAAAAACCACGGTACATCATATTAGGATTTCAAACTGGACGCAAAAATAATAAATCTAAAAATTGTAGTCAATTTGATCACTGTGATTTGAGAGATATTAAAGTTTTCTTGAATTCACAATCCTATCCATATGGAAATTTAAATATAGACTTTTCACGCAATCAATATGCCATATTATATGATATGTATACAAATTTCCAATCGTCATATTATGGGAAAGATACTGATCCAATAGTGACAAAAAGCAAATATGCAACGCACGCTCCACTCATAGTTATTGACTGTTCTAAGCAAAATGAAAATATCAAATCTGGACCTGTAGATGTTAGAATTGAGTTCGAGTCAATCAATCCATTTCCAGCTCAAACTTCAGCATATTGCTTGATCTTACATGATCGCATCATCGAATATAAACCCATCAGTGGTTCTGTACGAAAGTTGGTGTGATGATTGAGAAGAAATGTCCATTCAATTAGAGTATACACCTGAATGAAATCTATATAATAAATAAATATTTTTATTGAATTTGTATTATGTAATCAATTTTGAAAGGATCGAAATAAAGAAAATAGCATTGTATATATCAAACTGTAATATTTATTCAAACACCTTTTTTCATTTTCTATCAATTATAAATTGTTTTAATTGCTCTGATACCATGAAAATACTATTCGATTCATGGATCATACTATATACTAGGTCTTGAATTATAGAGACATCCATTTCTTGAGTGAAGGATGTTTTCGCAATCGAATATTCTTCAGTCGCAGGGGTCTCACCATCCATTACAGCATTACGAGTGTCATCAGAGAATGGATTTCCTTCAATATGACGTTTCATATGATATAGTGCCATCATTAAGTCTTTTGTTTTCTCCGACATATTGCTAGTCATGCCCACAATTATACCAAAATAATCATGGATATATTCACACTTGGAACAAGACGTATCCACACCACAATCATATTTCAGTTGATTGGTTAGTGGATGCTTGCACCACATTGCATTGTTATATAAGTCACTTATATCATGATTGCACTCCAATTCAGTATTTAATTGTTCACTATGAGAATCTTTTTGAAACATATAATCTTCATGTATTGACATGCGTTGTTCTTTGGTGAGCAATGTATCTGGTGTATCCATGATAACTTTTTTATTTTCACACTACAACTTCTCTTTATGTCTTCTATCAGATATTGCGGTACACTGAGTAGCTCTGAACAAAAAATTTTTTTTGAACTTTTATTGGATAGCCCCCTCATCCTACACACATATTTATTTATCTACATATTTTTTATTTATACAATTATTCATATGCTTATCTATATGACTATTTATACAGTGACTCATACAATTATTTATATGATTATTTACTTTTTCTTCATTTATTGATTCATTTCTTTTGTTTATCATTTTTTTTTTATTTATTCTTTCATATTTGTAGGAAAAAAATATTTCATATATATTATGGATAAAAACTTATACATTTGAATTTCCCCCACCCACTCAACAGTGAAAATACAGTTCAATCATAGAGAAACGTACAGTTATCCATTTCCCCAATGTCGCAACAAAGAAACTCATACTATAGTACTATCATCGATATCGATAAAAAATTCCACACCACGAGAAACGTCGCTTAGTGGATAATACAGATATCGACTTTTTCGACCAGATGATAAAACAGATTGGGACCTACTATGAAACTGTCGGTAAGGTAGGGGTCAATGCAAGTTACCGACAGGTTTGTCCCAGAACCCGCCTTGTTTATCTACTATCCTCTCATCTCAACACATCGATGTTTATAATTGACACGAGCAGGCTCATGTAATTCATCAACTATCGCTGCTTTCTTCATAGTTATTTGTTTTGCTTAAATCCTCGAGTGTCCTGGTATTATTTTTACACGCTTCATTCACTGCAGCTAGTTCAGAAGTCAGTTTAGAAATGTGATTTTTCTGTTTCGATAGCTCCTTTTCTATATTTTCACGATAACTATTGACTGTGTTACGTATATTCATTTTATAATTTGTTATAAGATCATTGCATTCAATAATTTCATAACGTAAAATAAATAAAATTTGATTCAAGTCATCAATTTCTTTTCGAACGTAACTTCTCACAATCTTCATAGGGACATCATCATTATCATGCAGAGGATCTGCCATGTTACATAGCCTTTTATCATCCATATCATGTTGTCCATCGGCTGTAATCTTGAAATCATAACCAGGAGGTCCACGATCTGATTTTGCATTATTTTTTACCAACTTTCGTCCGAATATATCAACACTCATCTTGTTACTTCAACTGTTGATGTATAAATGATAATGAACTTATTGCCATTCATAGTTAATATATAATTCTTGCTTCACGTAGTTCTTCAATAATCGAAATTATTTCATTTGTATGACTTAGGTTACCCGTAGATTGAAATGCTAAAAGTAATCGTAAGCGATCAACAAGTTCATTAGGATCATCCCGGTATACATAATCCAAACGTTTACTTTTTCTTTTAGCTATTTTATAGTAAGGTAGTGCTCTTCCAGATTTCTGTTATATATTTTTTTCAATATATTGTTTATATTTCAAACTCTTATCCACCATGAGACTACCATCAGGATCATAGCGTTTATAGAGTGCATTTGTTAATTCAATAATATTCATATAATTTTCTTTATCTTCATCACTTATGATTGATTCATTTGGTGATTTAGTGAATAATAATTCAATTAATCCAGGAGTTTGTTGGAAACGTTCATTACCAACACTTATAATATTATCATTGAACTCAATATTGCTATCACCAATTTTCAATTGATTATTAGTTGTCTTGCGTACACCGAATCTAATATCCAATTTACTATCACTCTGTTTGCCCATAAGCATTTTCATGTATAATGATAAATTATCTTCTTGCTTTAAAGGTGAACTTTGAGATGTAATTTCATCATGTTCGAATCGTTTAATAGTATCATTATTATCAAAAAATGTTCCTTCTTCATCATAATTCATGTCAGTTGCAAACGATTGATCTGGTTAATTCTTCATACGAATATCAGTCAATTCATCTTTTATTTCTTGCTTGATCTGATTAGATGTTGTCACTAAATTTTCCAATGGTTTAACAATAGGTTTGACAGCATCCTTCATAATCTGTTCTGATATTTCTTTACTATGCTTCATCATTCTATGCTTATAACGTATTGCATCACTTGCTTTTACTATTTGCGTTAATGTATTGCAATCCTTATTAATGTTTGAAGCAGCCATGTTGACGCATTCGAGTCCACAATAGAAATGTAATATCTTGCACATATCATTTTCATTTCATACTTATGAAGCAGTCAAAACCTTTTCTATATCTCCCGGAATTAATGTTACTATCTTTGTCAATAACTATAAAACTATATTTATCATCATTCCAACATGATAAACATATACCTTTGAACTCTTTATATGTCATATCAGTATTGACATGATCATCATAAATATGTTTGAGATTCATTTCATTCTGCTTGAATAGTACTATCAAATTTACATTATCACGTATCAAATAATTTGGTATACGTGTATATGTTTGACATAAATAAAATGAATCAACATCTCTATGTCGACCCATGTAGAAAAAAGCTCTAATATTATCTTGCTTCTCACAAGCTACGTCGTCAAAAATCATGATAGAATTTGGTCGTGCCTCTTCAGGTGTAACTACCTTCTCATGATCACTAAATGGAAAATATTCAACACCATCTATAGGTTTTAATATATTTTCTAAGTACTTATACTTTGGTTGATTCAATAATTTTGAATAAACATAAATATTTTCAAATCTCAAACCATTAGGATGAGTAATGAGTGCTAGGAGTGCATTTGTTTTACCGCAATTTGATGGACCACAAAAAATAGCTCGCATTCTATTTGGTAATAATTCACCATGTCGTTTCTCTTTATTATTTTGCTGGGGAATTTTATTATCAAAATTCATAATGGGTAATGTTATTGTCTGCTTTTTAAACTTTACTGTGGATAACTGTTTCTCGCACTATATTATGATCACAACTAAACGTTAAACTATATGAATATTTGCTTATATATCTATGATGATGAAAAAATTAAGTTAGTTATCTAAAGACTACTATTGTATTCACATGGCCCCACGTTCCATTCGTGGTGAAAGTTTCATCAACAATATTATCAATAAGCTACTTTTCGAAGCACATATCCCAGGCTATCAAAATTGTGGTCCTGGCACCAAGTTATCCAAGAGGCTAGCACGTGGTGATTCAGGGATTAATCTCCTTGATGCTGCATGTAAAGATCACGATATTGCAACCTCTCAAAATCCTGATAATATCATTGAGAGAAATAAAGCTGATAGAATATTAGCTGAAAAAGCATCAGCACGTATTCTTGCTAAAGACGCAAATATTGGTGAGAAGGCTGTAGCTTGGGGTGTGACAAACATAATGAATATGAAATCTGAACTCGGTGCTGGTATGAAGAGGAGGAAGATGAAGAAAAAATCCATAAAGAAAAAACCTGCAATATCTTTCAAGGAAATTATGAAAGAAGCGATGGAATCTATTGCTTCAGGCAAAGGAATGTATTCGAAACCATATGAAAAAGGTTTAGGTCTTTACTTGAATCCTGCAAAAAACTTATAGACCTACCACATCGAGCATTAACCGATGCTGATCTCATGAAGTATGCTAAAATTATGAAAATTCCACATTTTCGTGGAATATTCATGAGAAATAATTTACCAGAATCAGGTCCATGGAAAAACGAATCAGCTATTATCAATCTTGATGATAAAAATGGACCTGGCACTCATTGGGTGGCATAAATGAAAAAGAATAAAGATGTTACATACTTTGATAGTTTCGGTGATTTGCAACCTCCTAAAGAATTAATGGATTATCTCGATGTTGGTAGAGTGAAATATAATCATAACAGATATCAAGACTATCATACTGTAATATGTGGTCATCTATGTTTAAAATTTTCAACTCAACAACTATAAAAACGTAGAGTTGTAGTGAATTAATATCAGTCATGGACGATTCGTTGACATTAACTTTAACGGGGAGATCCTCCATACTGGAGGCTCAATATTTTCCATCAATTGAACTCACCAAATAAAACATATATGTTGGGACTTATTGAACTGCTAACTTTTAATTCAATTCCTAATGTTGATGAGAGTAATAATAAGTTATATCTAATTGGGGATGATGGTGATGATATAATGATCATACCCACTACTAGCTATGAAATCGAAGATATTGAGAGTTATGTGCAGAAAGCATTACCAAACATACAATTCACACTCAAACCAAATAATAATGAATTATGTTGTGAAATTCAATGCAATGTTTCTATAAATTTTATACCTGAAGAATCTATTGGACGATTGTTGGGATTTGAGCCTCGTATACTTGAATCAGGCAGTATCCATAAGTCTGACTTGCCAGTGACAATACTTGAAGTTAATGCACTTCGTGTTGAATTTAATATCACCACCGGAGCTTATATTAATGGTCATCGAGTACATACAATACATGAATTTTTTCCAACTGTCCCACCAGGATATAAGATCGTTGAAGTACCATCGCATGTCATTTACATGCCAATCACTGTTCAGTCAATACAACATTTACAGCTAAGAATAGTTGATTAAGACGGTGAACTTGTAAACTTTCGTGGTGAAATCATAACTATTAGATTACACATCAAATCAATAAAGTAATGGGCATTGTATATGATACAGTTATTCAACCAATAGTTTATAGTGGTGAGAGTTATAAAAGCAAGTCAACATGTCGAAAATGGATCAGTCATCACATACCACACCCTCAGCTAACACCTCAGAACATTCCACTGCTGAAAAATCTAGGACTGAAACTACGTGGGAAACAATAAAAGTGTGTTGTTTTTGTTTTGTATGTCTAATACCATGGCGCAAATCTTGAATATTCAAAAAGCAATTGTATTCGATGAATCTATTGCACATTATGAAATTCATGCACATCAACCATATGCATTATCGACATTCAACAACAATGATGAAATTCGAATTGCTTTACAACTTCAAGACTTATGTTTATTACCAGGCAAAAGCTCATCACATATCTGTGGACGATTGACCAAGGTTGATTATGCTGCAGTTGCAACTACATCACTAGTAAACCTTGCTATATGTCATCTGTTTGAGAAAATACGTTATGAATTGAATGCAGTTGAAATTGATCGAAATAAAAATGTTGGTATAACATCTCTTATGAAAGGATATTTTTCCCTATGCTCAGGACAGATTTATCTCTTAAAGAACGCAGGATGGTTAACTCAAGATAATGATAAGATAATTGATGCCAATGGATATTTTGATATATCTATTCCATTAAATTCATTGTTGGGATTCGCTGAAGATTATCAGAAAGTTATTGTGAATGCTAAACATGAATTCATTCTCACGAGAGCGAATACTGATTCAAATGCTATTGTTCAAACTGTAGTGGAAAATATTAAGCTCACCCTTCAGAAAATTGAATGGATGATACCATACGTAAAAGTCTCAGACACACAAAAAATTCAATTGCTCAATTATATAGCTAAAGATCCATCTATTTCAATGAGTTTTCGTGCATGGGAATTATATGAGTATCCATTGCTTTCAACATCTACAAAAAATGATCGGGTTGTCAAGACTACAACACAATTGGAAAAACCACGCTATATTTTACTAGGATTTCAAACTGGGAGAAAAAATAATGTAAGGAAAAATGCTAGTCACTTTGATCATTGTGAATTGAGAGATGTAAAAGTATTTCTTATTTCACAATCTTATCCTTATGGAAATTTAAATTTAGACTTTGACAAAAATCAATATGCTATATTATATGAAATGCATACAAATTTTCAATCATCATATTATGGTAAAGAATCAAATCCTATGTTAACAAAAGCTGAATTCGTAACATATGCACCACTTGTACTGATTGACTGTTCAAAACAGAATGAAAATTTGAAATCAGGACCAGAAGATGTACGAATCGAAATTGAATCTGCTGATGAATTTCCTGCTCAAACCACCGCTTATTGTTTGATGTTGCATGATGGTATTGTTGAATATAAACCTATAAGGAATACTGTAAGGAAATTAGTTTAAAAAAATATTTTTTGTTCATGTATTGATTTTTCAAACGAAGAATTAAGTTAAGGGTAGAATAATTCAATATGTAACAAAAAATGAAATTTTAAAATATTTTATTATATTCTTCAACTTGAATAAAAATGAAATTTTGAAAAACTTTATTATATTCTTCAATTTTTGATATATAAAAACTTTGTTTCATTATTTTTATTATTTTTTGATACAAAAATATTTTCATTATATTATTTTTATTATATTTCCTAATTTTAATAATATAAAAGTAGTTTATTTATTTTCTAAAAGATTAGGTATAAATCATTCATTTATATATGTAAATATTTTTGATATTTTTGTAGTTTTCATTCCTCTATTTCCGAATCATTATTTTCCTCATCCCAGTCCAAGCGCCATTCATTCTCCAGACCTATTGGTGCCAATCGTGGGAAATAATTGACAGTGGAAGGTCGCGGATCATCCTCAATCCGAATCCGCCGATACCACCAAATTCTTGCTGCATTATCAATAAATAATGCAGCTTGAATATTATTGACGGTGAGGACTCACCCATCATAGTTCCCATTATAATCGGCGTAGTCCTCCGTCGCGTGGTAAACATAATTTAGCAAATTTCTATAAGAGCGATCTACATACAACCATTCCAATGGTACATGCAATGTATATGGTAGAGCTTCCATTCTTCTAGAAAAAAAAATATATAAGATTATTATTGAAATTAATGTTTTTTTCATACATATATATATATTAGGTTAGGAATAATAATTCATATAAAAAAATGATGTTCCAAATTTTAACTTAATTATAATATTTCTATGAATGAATATCATACATACTATATTTATCATTTTTTTTTTAATATATATATTTTTATAAGACTATGAAAAATAATAATTGATAAGACTTTAAAAGAATTTTCCTGAATATATATATATATATATATATATATATATATATATATATAAACAATATTTGAAAAGAATATATATTTGATATGAATAATTCATACTTACATTTTTCAATTATTGTAATTCCACTGTTTTTTATTATTTTTGAAATTTTCAATTATTATAAAAATTGTTTCTTCATCAGATTTTAGATACTATTTCTTCTTTCGATCCTCTTCATTGATTACTGCGCACTATATTAAAAAAGAAAAAGCTTCATGCTTCGTCTTTGAAAAAAAAAAAAAAAAAAATGATTGACGTCATCGGGGGAGGTCATCAAAGGACTCATATCCAATAAGAATTGGGCATTATAAGGGATGATGCGCGCGCAACATTTCATCCTGTAACGTCTCCAATATATAGATATATTTCATGGTAGTGCTACTGATATTCCTTTGTTATCTATATTTGAATGAAATGGCGCGTGCCATAACAATGCTACCTGTTAACCTTTTTTTCACACCTATTAGCGAATAATGAGAATAGATTTTTTAGTGGATAATATGAGGTTATTGAAATAATTATAATGAGGTTTAAAGTGAATTACGATACATATTCTTTAGGTTAATATTCATTTTATTTACAAATTTATAATACATTTCTCTTGTGAAAATTAAAAAAATTTTTTTTCTATTAAATTCTTTTTTCTTTGAACCAACTTTTCATGTGTTCGACATTTTGATGAGCAGAATGGGAGCCCAAAAAATTCTCAAATGTATGATTATTACAATCAGAATCATACACATTTTTCATTGATGGACATTTATATTTTTCAATATTGATAATTTTCTTCTGTGTATATCCAATAATATTATGCAACCATTCTTTCTTCTCAAGACCTTTGACATAATGGTAATTCACATCCTTCATGGTGATCTCGAGTATATCATGCAATTTGTCGTATGGTATATCACCATCCCCCCAATATATTCCATGGTAATTGCGTATAACCCAAGAATTAATTGCTTTATATTATCTCGGTAAATCATCCCACTTGCATGGTGGTTTGAATAATATGCGTGTTCCATGATCATCTTTGTTATCAAGTTGTATCATTGCAAACTCTTTGACAATAAATTCGTTGTTTCTCCATTTGAATCCTTGCATATCCACGATTACCTCCATTTGAATATTGCGCGCGTACCTTGATGCTCTCTTGAGGACACTGAAGAGTATGTTTGAATATTCTATTCATTTTATACAATCATCCCTACCACTTTTGATTAATATATATTGTATGAAAAATATTATAATTATTCATCAAACATTTTTTTGAAATGTATTCATAATATTTTTGCGCTAAAATAGACGCGTGCGCAATGGTGGATCATGAATTCCATCGATAATATGTAATATTATAGTATGATGAAAGTTATACACCGTAGTACATGAGAATCAGTCATATTGTTTCCTGTGTGAAAATTTTTTTATATGTAGTACTATAGTACATGAAAATCAACCATATTGTTTCCCATGTAAAAATTGATCGATCCTGAATTCCGTCGATAATACGCAGTACTATAGTATGACATATTGTTTCCGATCGGTAACATCGCATAAAACTGACTGCGGATAATATAGAAATCTAACTTGCCGACTGCAGTGAAATGTGACGCGATATTGTACGAAATTTGAATTTATATACAGAAAACAACCTATACCATTACTCCTACCATACCGGCGAACGGTAAACACCGAACTGAAGTGATGTCTACTTTGCCAGCAAGAGCCGAATGCGGGATGGGGAGGGCGGGGGGGCTGTATAACTGCGCACTTTGATGACTCATGTGTTATTCAATAGGGGGGTTTTCCACGAAAAAAGGAGTGGCTAAAAGTTATTTAATGTCGTTCGTCCGATTTGACTTTCAGAAAACTATAGTATGCGTATAAATTACTTATAACGTGATGTTCATATTCAATGACCCATATGTCATCCATGGAGGGGTTTCCAGATTACCACGCTTCGGTATCCACGAAAAAAAGCGCTACAAGTACTTTGATGTTATTTGACCGATTTAACTTTCAACTCTTCACTCTTTGCATTTCGCTCTTGTATAAATAGTGAAAGTGGTCAAAGTCCGAATATCATTCTAGTTGCAGATTTTGTAAGAGTACAATAGCTCATTTGAAAAAAAAGTGCAAGTGAAAAATGTATAACAAGAAGATTTCCGAGAATCTCATCGAATTTATGAAAAGTGCATATGAAGCACTCTTCTCAATTGACTCTAATACGAATGATTCGTTGATTACCACCTGGGAACCGATCAGTGGACATTTCACACAGGAAACAATATGACTGATTCTCATGTACTACGGTGTATAACTTTTATCATACGATAATATTACATATTATCGATGGAATTCATGATCCACCAATGCGCACGCGTCTATTTTAGCGCAAAAAATATTATGAATACATTTCAAAAAAATGTTTGGTGAATAATTATAATATTGTTCATACAACAATGGAAATGTTCAATGTTTAGAAAGACTTTGGATGACGGCACACCTGACTGTGAGTGAGAAATCTGACATATTGGCAACTATTGCGCATCCCAAATCATTAAGTGTTAAATTCCGCGAGCATCAGCGGGACCGCCGTCAGGCCAATATCGTTCGTGGTAATATTGGAATAAATGATGATCGTATCCAATGGGATGACACTAGAACGGTATTCAATAGTCGAATTAATACTGGCATCATCACAAATGTGCAGTACAGAGATTTATCAGCATTTTTATCGGACACCAAACAATGATAATCGATAAAGTGAAACCAATATTGCAAAATGATGGAAATGTAGAATTGAATGTTGTGTTAGCATGTCCTTATAAAAGAATTGAGAATGGTGAATCAATTGAAGAAATATAAATATTTCAATACGAAAATTAGACCAATTTTCCCGTCAGCTGATATGAATAGGTGGTTTGATGAGAATGTAAGTGAAATCCTTTTAATGAAAACGGAAGAGTTTGGAGAGCATGGTTCAAGGTGGACAATGTTTGAGATAATCAATCTAATGATGAATATTAATCTATACATTCCATTGAAAGGCGAAATTATCAGCATATGTGGATCTACCAAATACTATTAAATTGAGGGAAGTCGTTGTGAACATATAAAATGACGATGAATTTCGTTTCTTGTGGGCAGTGACATCAGCACTTCACCGAGCTTTCCGAAAGATAGACAGAATGTCATCTTACCCACATTGCAGTGCTGTGGACCGCAACTATTGGGGACTATGTTTCCCATTTGCGTTGCGTGATGTCATTAAATTCGAGACAATGAATGATTTATCAATAAATGTTTATAGTATTGAACGCGATAATGATGAACATTATGATGATGTAGCTTTGTCCATCATCACCCATCATCCCCTATGGATAAATATTGTTGCGCTGAATGAAATGATACGCAAACTTAATGAATATTGTAAGAAAGGATAAAAGAGATGGAGAATAGAGAAGAATATCTCAATTAATATTATGTATGATAACAATATTATATGAATGTGTTAATCGGATGAATGCATTAAGCGAGTCAACTACAAAACCAAGAAAAAGACAATCCGGAACAAAATCCAAAGTCCTCATAGAGAATCTTTCTCTTGGTCTATCGTAATTGACATAGGAGCAACAAGTGCATAACAACGTTGACAATCTCACTTTCAATTCCAATATTCTTATGAAAATCATCAACAAGATTGCATCAATATGAATAAAATAGTAAGAGTGATATTACCAAATGAAGAAAACAATCTATTATCATTTAGCAATTACAAATTCAAAGGAGCTGTAGCATTTACCGTTTATGCCGATCTTGAGTGTATCCTAGAGCCAACCACAAACACACAGCAAAAACATATTCTACACAGCATGACTCATTATTTACACTTCTCCTATGGCAATTCATTGTGTAAATTTGAATTGATGCGAGATGCAAATTGTCTTGAATGGTTCGTCGACAAACTCAATGTTTTAGCACAGTAGATCAATAAAATTTACTCGAAAACAATACCAATGAAACAATCAACAGACGATGAAACAATTGAATTCAACAACGCTTCAGTTTGTCACTTTTGCGAAAAACCATTCAGTAAGTGATGACAAACATCGTAATCATTGTCATTTAACGGGTAATTATCGTGGTGCCGCACATGAAAGCTGCAACTCGAGCTATCAATTAATATTTTATAATTCTATCGTAATTCATAATTCATCTGGATACGATTCACATTTTGTGCTAAAATCTTCAGCAACATGTTTTGAGACATAAATATCACTTTTACCAATAAACAAAGAAAAATATATATCTTTCAGCGAACTAGTTACAAGTATAAAAATAACTATCCGTTTTATCGATTCTTTACGATTTATGGCCAGCAGTTTTGACAAATTATCATCATATTTGAGGGATGATGATAAATTAATTACACGAAATGTTTACAAGGATAATAGGCAATTGAGATTAGTCATAAGAAAGGGTGTTTTCCTCTACGAGTACATTGACAACCGGGCAAAACTTGATGAAAAACATTTACCGGAGAAAGACGAATTCTACTCGGAATTGCATGATGATGATATTTCAAATGAAAATTATGACCATAAACGAGAAGTTTGAAAAAAAATTAACATCAATACATTGGGTGAATACTCAGATCTATATCTGAAGACTGATGTATTACTTATGGCAGATATATTTGAAAATTCTAGACGCAACTGCTTCTCATCATATAATTTAGATCCTTTGCATTATCACACTACTCCAGGAGTGGCTTTCGATGTAATGCTCAAGCATACTAATGTGCAGTTGGAACTTTTTACTGATGCAGAAATGCTAATGTTCATCGAGAAAGGTATAAGAGGAGGAGTGGCTCAATGTACAATTCGCTATGCTGAAGCGAATAATAAATATATGGGTGACAATAATGACTAAATCATGGATTCATCATATCTTATGTATGTTGATGTAAATAATTCATACAGTGCAGCTATGTGTGAATTATCGCTATTTGATGGACTTGCGTAGGAGAAAAACATGGCTATTGATGAAATATTCATCATTCCAGATGACTCATTAACTGGATACATCTTTGAAGTGGATCTAGATTATCCGGAAAAACTTTATGATTCACATCGATATTCACCTCTGTGTTCTCAACACTCTATATTGCCAACAGGAAATAATTCTGAGTCAGTAACAACGCTCCTCCCAAAAGAAAAATATATTACTAACTATAGAAATTTGAAATAATGTTTAAGCTTGGGAATGAAAGTTGTTAACATCCATGGAATTCTCAAATTTCAGCAATCTTGATAGCTGAAAAAATTTATCGACTTAAGTAGAAATTCGCGGAAAATGTCACAAAATGAGTTCGAAAATAATTTTTACAAATAAATAAATAATGCTGCATTTGGTAAGACCATGGAAAATGTTGAGCAACATGAAGATGTTGAATTGGTGACATAATAGGGAGGAAGATAGGGTGCAATATCGCTTATTGCCAAACCAAACTTTCATAGTTGCACTATCTCTGATGATGATATGGTTATATTTGAAATGAATTGTGTCAAAATAACATTGAATAAACCAATATACATAGGATACTGAATTCTTGATGTATCTAAAATATTCATATATGACTATCATTATAACTATGTGAAGAAAACATTCTCACACAATCAATCGAAATTGATGTTCACCGATACAGACAGTCTTTCATATCATTTAACTGTACCAGACGTATATGTGATTGTGAAACGTGATATCCACAAATTTGATACAAGCGATTATCCGCTTGATAATTAATATGGTATGGCATCATTAAATAAAAAGGTTATTAGTTCAGTGATAGATGGAAATAACGGTAAAATTTTGTTTGAGTTTGTTGAGCTTCGCGCAAAATTATACGCATTTAGAATATAAGGTGATGATAGTGATGAAAAAGAAAGCTAAAGGTACAAAGCGTCATTATTGTGCTGAATAATTTTTAATGATTATAAACAATGCCTTTCCAATGATGACAATTTTATTGTCGATCAATATTTGATTAGAAGTAAGAAACATGAAGTTTGTACAATACAACAACGAAACATGGCACTGAGTTGGATGGATGACAAATGAATTGTATCACATCAAACGACTGATATTTTACCATGGGGCTATCGCGAACCTCACGATAATGTTGATGATGTGGGAATGTTATAGAATTAGATATTGCTATAATATATATTGGTATAAAGGAGAGAATAAAAAACTTTTCCGTTTACATGTCTTCTTTATTCATTCAAATATTATGTGAATTATCAAATTCCAACCATTCAACATAACATTCATATATAAATCATATTATCTCCGAACTTAATAGATGAATCACATATCATTGAACGATTATCTTTCAATTTACGAACGCCAAATCTCGTATCCAATCCTTTCTTGTTGCTGAACAATTTCTTTAGATATAATTACGAACTATTTTCATGTTGTTTCCATGGTAAACTCTCAAATGGAATATCATCACCCTCAAATTGATTGATTGTTTTATTCAATTCACTTTTATTATCATTCTCACTCATAGCTGTTGCATAGGTTTGATCTATCTCTTATTTCGGAATTATATCTTTCGACTCATCTTCAATTTCACGTTTCAACTGAATAGATGAAGTTACCGATTTTTCCGAAGGTGACACTACTGGTTTGAAAACTTTTTTCATTGCTTGCTCTGTTTTGTCTCTACCCAACCCAATCATTTTGTGCTTTTGTCAAATAATATAATTTGTTTTCACTATTTGCTTCCATGTATCTTCTTCTCTTTCCTTATGATTTCTATTCGCCATGATGATGTTTTCAAGTTCACATCAGAACTGTGGGTAGTATTGCTCATGCAGTTCAACTTATGAAACAATCAATTCCCTTCCTTGTATTGATATGATCATCATAGATATGCTTTAGATACATTTCAGATGTTAAAACAGCACCATCAAATCGGCATTTTCTAGTACTAGATGATTGGGAATACATGTATACGTTTGACAAAGATGAAACGAGTCGACGTTTCTATAACGCCCTATACAGAAGGAAGATCTGATGTTACTTTGCTTCTCGCATGTGCCATCATCAAAAATCATTATGGAATTTGGTTGTCCATCTTCAGGTTTCACAACTTCATCATGCTCATCGAATGAAAAATATCCAACACCCTGCACTTGTTTCAATATACTCTCCAAAAACTTGTACTTTGGTTGACTGAGTGATTTTGAGTAGATATAGTGCGACGTAAAAACAAATTATTATCGTCGCAATTTGAGGCCCAAGTAGGTTCTGTTCACCTTTACAAGAACAAAATGAAAATGAAATTATAAAAAAAATTTATAAAAATAATTTTCACGGCTGCGACAAACACGTATATTGTTTAATTTCGTCACTTGTGCTCCTTCGTGGAAGATTGTTGGGCGCCAGGTCCTTTGAGGGAACCACTTTTCTAAATAAATAAAAAAAAACGGCTCGCTTATTCCTAGAAAATATGCAAAAACGATTACCCGAAACCTCAGGATTCGAAGATGGCGTGGTCGAACGAAACCAGGCTCGAGGATATCTTTGCAATTGATGACAAAAATGAAATCTGGGCGAAGAATATAAAATTGTAATTGACAAACTCTACGCCAAACTTATTCATTCAAACCACACAAATATACGAATGATTTCCCATTGTTTTGGACGAATGGATGATGTATTTTTTCAATGTATCCACAATGCCATGGTTTGAACGGTCGAGAACCGCGTCGTCATAACCACGACGTTACAATAGATATTCTCGAATCTCACGCCATACGGGTATGTAATGAGCTCTGAAAGTGCATTAGTTTGACCACAAATCGATGGGCCACGAAAAATTACACGTATACTATTCGGCAACAATTTTCCATGACGTTTCTTCATATTTTGTCTTGGCATTTGATTATCGAACTTCATGATGAGTAATGCTGTTGTTTGCTTGTTGAATTCAACCTTTGCTGATTGTTTCTTACGCGTCATCATGGCATCAACTATCCATTGTGTAACTATTACATGTTTACAATACCACTATTCCTGATCATTTGTCCAGTGACTGCCATTGTGTACACATGTCGCCACGGAGGCGCAATATTAACTGTGAAGGTCTCGTGAACTGTATTATTTATAAGCTTCCTTTCAAAATTCATATTCCTGGTTATCAATATTGTGGTCCTGGCACCAACTTATCGAAGAGATTAGCACGTGGTGATTCAGGAATCAATCTCCTTGAGACTGCATGCAAGGATCACGATATTGCATACTTAGAGTATCGTGATGATATTCCTGAAAGAAATAAGGGTGATGAAGTGTTAGCTAACAGAGCTTTGGAACGTGTTCTCGATGAAAACGCGAGTATTAGTGAGAGGGTAACAGCTTTGAGTGGAACTAATATCATGAGATTTGAATCGAAACTTCGTGCGGGTGTAGGAAGAAAGAAGAGACAAGCGAAGAAGAAGAAGACGTCATTCAAGCAAATTGTTAGAGAAACGAGAAATCCAATTCGAAATTCTGATGGAGATGTTCTCAAGTCCGCGTTGAATGGTGCACGTACAGCTGTGAAGGAAGCTGGTAAAAAAAGTGGTGAGCTCACCGCCACGCATGTTACCTGTACTATTGAAAATAGGAGGAGTTTTTGCCATTACTGTTGATTATATTTGCTGGGCTCAGTGCTATTAGAAGTTTGGCTGGTATAGCTGAAGCTGTTGATGATGCTCGTGCAGCAAAACAACAACTTGAAAAGAATAAACGTCACAATATAAATATGGAGGATGAGGCATTGGGAAAAAGAATTGTATTTGAAACCGTATGAGAGTGGAATAGGTCTTCATTCGAAACCAGAAGCAAAAAACTTGTAAAACTACCACATCGAGGGTGAACTGATGCTGATCTTATCAAATATGCGAAACTTATGCGTATCCCACATTTACGCGGGTTATTCATGCGAAATAATTTGCCAGCAACAGGCCCCCGAAAATATGAATCAGCCATTGTCAATTTTGATGATGAAGGCGGTCCCGGCACACATTGAGTAGCGTATAAAAAAAAAACAATGATGTAACGTATTCTGATACTTTTACCAATTTGCGACCTCCACAAGATTAGATGAAGTATCTCGATGTTGGTAGGGTAAAACATGATCATGAAAAATATCAAGACTATGAGACCTTAATATGTGGACATCTATGTTTGAAATTTTTGACTAGACAACTATAAAATAAATGTTCATAGACGATCGACCATTAGTTATGAGTGATTCATTGACATTGACAGTGTCTGGGGGATCCTCTGTACTTGAGTCTCGATACTTTATACCAATTGAACAGTCACCGGAAAAATATTATGTATTGAGGCTTATTAAATTGCTAACCTTCAATTCGATTCCCAATATTGATATAACCAACGACCAATTTCGCTTAGTTGATGCTGAGGGTGATTATCTGATTGAATAGCGCGAAACCTCCATACCTACAGGCAGCTATGAAATTAAAGACATTGAAAGTTATTTGCGAAAAGCCTTATCGGAAGTGGCGTTAACCCTCAAGCATAATAACAATGAATTAGTATGTGAAATCAAATGTTTCCATGCTATAGATTTCACGGTGAAGAACTCGATAGAGCGATCATTTGGATTTGGCCAACAAATCTTCATGCCCAATATGACCCACAAATGAGATTTACCTGTGACAATTTTGAAAGTGAATGAATTTTGTATTGTGTGTAACATTACAACGGGTGCTTATATCGACGAGCATCGAGTGCACACCATTCATGAATTTTTCTCAACTGTCCCACCAGGATATAAGATCGTTGAAGTTCCATCACATGTCATTTACATGCCAGTTGCCGTGCAAGCGATACAACATCTACAGCTGAGAATAGTCGATCCAGACGATCATCTAGTGAATTTTCGCGGCGAAGTTATCACCATAAGATAACATTTGAAATCGATGAAGTAATGGAAATATTATATGATACCGGAGTAACAATCACGCAAGTACCATCGATAATTCATATGAGGAGCTATAAAAGTGGGGGGACATGCCGAAAACGCATCAGTCGTCGAATGCAAGGCGTACAATTGACACATCGGAACATCCAACTGTTGAAGAATCTCGGTCTGAAATTACGTGGGAAATGATAAAACTTTGTTGTTGTTTGTGCTATTTGATACCATGGAAAAAATTTTGACAATAAAAAACCAATAGTTTCTGACGAATCCATTGCATATTATGAGATTCATGCACATCAACCATATGCATCATCAACTTTCAATAACAATGATGAAATACGCATTGCCGTACAACATCAGGACTTATGCTCATTGCCAAGCAAAAGCTCATTGCATATTTGTGAAAGACTTACTAAAGATGATTTGACTGCAGTCGAGACTACAACACATGTCGATCTAGCTGCTCGCCATCTATTTGAAGAAATACGCTATGAATTGAATGCTGTTAAAATTGATCGCTTTAAAAATGTTGGTATAATCGCGCTCATGAAAAGATATACTTCATTGTGCTCAGAACAAAATTATCTTTTGAAAAATGCTGGTTGGTTGTCAACAGACGAGACTAAATTATTCAATGCTAATGGTTACTTTGATATCGGTATTCTACTGAATTTATTGTTGAGATTTGCTGAAGATTATGGGAAGTCATTATGAATGCCAAGCATGAATCATTTCTCACAAGAACAAGTACAGATGTGAATGCTGACATTCAAACTCAAGCTGAAAACATCAAACTTACGCTCGAGAAGATTGAGTGGCTGATACCATACATTGACGTCTCAGGTACACAAAAACTTCAACTACTGAATTATATTGCAAATGATCCGGCATCTCTATGTGCTTTTGTACTCGGGAATTGTACGAGTATCCATTGCTGCCATTATCAATGAAAAATGTTTGGGCTGTCAAGACTACAACGCAGCTGGAAAAACCCCGTTACGTCATACTGGGATTTCAAACCAAAGTATAAAATTCAGCAAAACACAATGACAGCCGCTTTCATCACTGTAACATCAAAGTGTTTCTCAATTCACAATCATATCTATGTGGAAATCTTAATATTAATTTTAATCGTAATCACTACGCTATATTGTACGACATGTACTCGAATTTCTACTATGGAAAACATGCTGATCATATGTTGATTGAAAATGAGTTATTGGCACTCGCACCACTCATTGTTATCGACTGTTCGAAGCAAAATGAAGACATGAAATCTGGACCGGTAGATGTGAGAATCCAGTTTGAGTTCTCCAATCAGTTCCCCGCCAATACTTCCGCCTACTGTTTGATCTTACATGATTGCATAGTTGTATATAAACTTATTAGTGGAGCTGTACGAAAATTCATATGGAAAAAGTTAAATGTCTGTCAAATTCCAGGCTCAAAGTACCACATCTCTTTATATTCTGTAACTTTGTCAAGTTGTGATATATCTTGCTGATCTGGATTAAATTAGACTCTTGATACAAATCGCTTAGATGTTAGTCGTGGAAATAAAGCTTCATTTTCACTTGAAATCTCTCTACTGTATAACATTTACTTTATTTAATTTAACATTCATTTGGACTTACTTGCGTTATACGAGAATGGAGTAACTGCCGCATGATTTCAGATATTTGTGAAATTTCCATTTCTTGCTGCTGTAGTTTTTCTGCCAGGAACATTCTATAAGAATCAGCTTTCATCAAGTTGGCAATGTAATAGTTCTGCATTTTGCAGAGTAAGTCGAAAAACTGGTCCGTAGTCTTTTTTTCCACTAGCTTCGGCTACAATGTGAACAGAAAAAAAACTGCGTGAATTTTTCGAAGTGAATGTTTCGTGATGCAAGCATATTTGCGGCGGTAATAACATGCATCTTGATAATTCAAATACCAACGCACTGTTTACAATGATTAGGAAAAAAATCTGGAACAAAACATGAGATTTTCCTAATTCTCGCTAAAATCTCATTCTTACTACTAATTTTCATGATTATATTAGACGTGGATGTTTCTTTTCTCTGTAGTTGTTTAAGATTTCAAAAGAATGATTGATGATCATGCAGTGCAGCGTGTCTTTTGATTCAGGTGTAGACAGTTATTTGAATAGTGCTGCCGGATCGAATTATATTTTCAGTGTGTGGAACGTGGTTTTGAGAATTTCGAAGAAATTATTGAGGTATATTTTTTTCTGATAATTTTATAATGCGATAAATGAACGTGTTCAATGAATGTATTGTTTGCAACATTACTATGTTCTCTATATTCATTCAAGAGATGTCAACAATCTCTGAAAATGTAATTATTTTAACTTGATCATTCGTTTCAATACAACATCACTCTTTTCGAATGTGAAATTGATGATGTGTTCAGTAATCAGTTTTTGAAAGTAATGCGCTCACTTCCACTCGAGAGGTCAGCACTGTCTAGCAGTCAGCAGTGACTATCACTGCAATTTTCTTGGCAGTGCTGACCTCATTACCGAAAAAAAACGCGCATTGTAAGTGGCGCTTCTCACCAATATAAGCTAACGCGTTATTGCTAAGAATTTCAATTCTTACCATCGAAAACGTTCCATGTGCGCACGTTCGTTGCTCTTTTTTTTTGGTTTCAATAGTATCAATTCGTTTGTTTACAAGTAATGAGAAGTATTATTCTTATATTCTCACGTTGCAACAATCAATAGAATATCAAAATGTTGGGTGCAACTCGCGTCAAGTATCAAAGAATAAGTAAAATAAATAAAATTCATACATTCATACAATATTATATTGCAGTTCGTTTCAATCATTAAAATCAATCTGTAATCAACGTTTGCATCACTCACCGAGAAAAAAACATGATTTTTGTTTCGAGTTAGTTTCAATCATAGTACTTATTGTGATATATGTTGAGAAACCATTTCGTTCATTTTTTGTTGATTGCAAGAAAACTATTATCACCACGTGCAGTATGTAATTTATAATTTTTAATGTTTTATCATTGACTTTATTCTTTCCATTGCGAAATAAGTTCAATTCCGTTCAAAATATTGTTCGTTTTATTAACGTGAAATTCAACATGTGTCATTTTTGTTTGTTCAGGTTCAAAAAAATCAGTGTGTGATTAAAAAGAAAGAATGAATTCAGTGTCTCGATTTTGTTTCAAAATAACCTGAGCCATTCTTCTCCTCATTATTGATTCAATAAAATCAGATAACAACTCATGAATATTCTGAGTAAGGTAACGATTCAGAATGTACTATATTTGTGCAACATCCACAATAGCAATCGCCATTAGTGACAAATTTTTTACAGATTATTGTCATCATCTGTTTAACGAAAAACCACAAATACAATGTCAGAAGTATATTGAACAGTAGTAGTGTAATATGGCGGGATCAGGGTTTTACTCCCTCGGTAACTCGCATTGATTTCACCTTGCTGACAACCCAGTAGTCAAGCATGCTGTGTCTTACTATCTGGATGAGGAAATCGATTTCTGTATTATCTTCCGAATAGGCTCTATACCTACCGCAATAGCATTTGGTGCACTCCACGAAAAGCTATACAGGGATTCGAATGAGAATGCACTCAGTTTTCGACTACTGTGGTAACACAGTGGACCACTAAGTGGAACTTAATGTCTCTTTGAACCAAATACATGGTAGAATTAGAGGTTCACTTTTAATACAATACGAACTTCTCAAAAGAATGAAATCCATAGCAGAGATGTCATTTCAAGTATTTTTCGTCACAATTTGCCCACCTGGAGAGAATGACTCACACAAATAACTTGCCCATGAACGTGTTTCGGCTTACGTCGAGCAATGAAGGAGTATCGCAATTCAACCATATAGTGTCCTCAACGAACGGATTGGAATTAGAATAATGAGAATATTTCAGTTCAAAATGTTGTGAAGTTGAAATTCAATTTTCCCAATTTCTTTCATGAAAAACAGAAATCTCGGATCCCGGACTCTAGATCCTAGGTCCTACATTTTAAATTTACGATCCCACGATTCCCCAATCGAGCTTCATAGTGTGTATGAAGGATGAATGATGAAGGTTTTTTCAGAAAATTTCATGGCCTCTATTCTTGTATTCCCGGATCCCTCCGGATCATCTGTTTACCCCTGGATCTTTCCCAAATCATTTGTTTATCCCCGGGTCCCCTCGAATCTCCCTGGATCATTTGTTTACTCTCGGATCTGCCCCGATATCCTCGGATCTCCCTGGATCCCCCAATCCCTCTTGATTTCCACGAATCTTTCCGGATCTACCCGGATCTCCCTGGATCTTCCGGATTATTTGTTCACCCCCGGATCTCCCGGATCATTCGTTTACCCTCAGATCCTCCCCGAATCCCTCCCAGATCACCCCGGATCATTTGGTTATTCCCAGATCCTCCCCGAATCCCCCCAGATCCTCGATCCTCGATCCCCGATCTCCGGAAAAAAATATCAAAGTCGATGAATGGATATAATTTATACAACTGAAAAAAATTTTCGCAATATAATAAATTTCATGTATCAAAATGCAAGACTAATTATCAATGAATAGTATCAAAAAATTCTGGTATTATTATTTTTTTTTTGTACACCAAAACGCTTAATGCACATCGATTCTATAATGAATGCGTGATTGTACACAGGAACGCTCCAATGACGAACGAAAATTTTATGCATCAGAAAGTGAACGAAAAAAACAAACGAATGAGAAACTATAACGAATCTGTATATTCATAGCAATTGAAAAGCGTGGATGTATCGGGTCTGCATATCTGACAGAGAGGAAGAAACACAGAGATACAAAAACGAAGAGTATGACGTAGAAAATTGGATAGAAGTATTAACTACGGTAACCTTTTCATCGGTCATTTCATCTCAAGACATTTCATAATTATACTCAATACTCATCAATATCAATTGCTAATTTCACAAATCAAGATACAGAAAAAAATGCAACAAGAACATATGGTTTGTCGTGTTATATCCATGTCGGTTGGATGTGATGCTGTGATACGGCGTCAAGAACAGGGTCTGTCGTGACACCTAGCCTATACAATTTATATTAACGATATTCACATGATTTTGACTCATTACATAACGTTAAATACTGTGGCCTCACAATAGTGAGGCCACAGTGAGTTATAGCTTGTGACAGCATGGGGTGGAATTTCGTACAGTGTAACATATTGAGATTTGTTAAATCATTGGGCAACAGATATACTTAAAGTGATTTAGTATAATTGAATTCTTAGTGAGAAGTTGATTTCAGAACATTAAATACATGTGAACTTGAATGATTCTTCATGTTTTTCATCTTTCTTTTCTTTACTATTTTTTACTTTGCTTTTATATCGTTCCATGAACCACAACGACCAGTACAAACTTTTTTTTATACGTTCCTCAATACATGCTTTTTCAACCTGCATGCTACAGATGGCTCGCATGCCCATGCGCTCGCCAACGCATCCAAAAACACCCGTCACGCGCAAAATAAATTGTTAGGTCACACGTGACCTTTACCCCTTACCCCGCAATTGTCGACTCCGATTTAACTTGTTTTCGTCTTTTACAATTATATTAGAAAATCAGCTCTCTATCACGCATCGTATTCTGCGATTGAATTATTATGGCTGCATACTTTTGTACGCGCCAGCATTCAAATTGAACACGCAGCATCGCAATTCGGATCATGTTAACATTTTATTCACATCAAAATTATATTATTATTCCATAAGATTTATTTTATAACGACATCGACTTAGTTGATTATTCAAGGCATACGTTTATATCTGTAGGAATGCTCACCTTCTATTCTTCCCAAACGATATTCAATGCTATCTTTCATTTAACACAAAAATTCTAAGAAATTTCTTTAATTCAAACCTTATGTACTAAAATATTGTGCGAACGCAACTAATGCAACTGAGAGAACGCGTTAACTTGCTGACATTACTGAATTTACTTTTGGCATATTTCTCTATTCAAAAGTCAGTTCTCGACTAAAATTTAATCTAGCAATATACAAAGTACTAACGCAAGAGAAGAATCGGTTTTTCAATTAATATAATACTTCATACTAATTTTGTCATACTCCTGAACCTTGTTCATTCCTACTAGCGTTTATTATGTGCCCAGCTTTTATGCTGTCCTCCTGCTCCGTGGTTGGTCCTTCCCGTGGTGGAGGGGAAAGTTTTTCGAACTACTCCGTCGCTTCCTATTGGGTCGCTAGTACTTTCGGTAGAACAATAGTGAAACCTATTGACGTCAGAAGCCATTACCGGACGGCGCCAGTCCGTCGCCCTTAATTACTTTAAGGTTCTAAAATCTTCTGGAATGTACGATCCCACATACATTATTCTAATTAATAATTACAAATCAATCCATATACCATAGTGTAAGTGAAATAGTGCGTAAGTGAGTGAACGAATGAGTGAATAGACAATATCGCTATCTATGAGATACGAAATGAGAACATTTGACAAGTCTATAGTAATCACGATTTTTCACTGTATTTAGTGATCCAAGTTAGTGACTAATCAATAAATGCAGAATAGTGTATTTCTCTTGTTTTATTGATTATCACTTATTGAATCCATCATCATCCATTCACAGCACTTCAACTACACGTAGTAGCAATGAGTACGATCCCTTACCAAACTAATAAATAAACAAAAAAAAAAAAAAAAATACATCCAATACCAACTGGGACGTAACAATATATTACTTTACTCAACACTTCCTCTTAATATATATTTTAGGTTTCACAACTCAATGTATTTTACTTTACAAATAATATAATATTGTAATAAATTTTTCATCGATAACAAACTCGAACTTTCATACATATAAAAAATATATCTCAGCCGAATGGGTTCAAATTCTGCTATACCTTACTAACTAATTGGGTTTTGAACTTCTCAAACTTTATGTTGTTCAACGGTTTTGTACATATGTCAGCTGATTGCATCTCTGTCGGACAATATTCGAGATTAATTATACGTTCTCATATTTTTTCGGTTATAATACAATATCTAACATCTATATCCATGGATCGTCCATTAAGCTGATTATTTTTTATTAATTATATTGTGCTCTGATTGTCCACATTTAATTGTATTTTCACTTCCCCTTCAATAATCTCTTCAATTATTGCTTTCAAATACAATACTTCTTCCACACAATCCGCTGCTGCAATGTATTCAGCCTCCGCACTAGAGACTGACACTATTGGTTGCTTTCTTGAAAATCATGCAATTGGACTTCCGCAATATATTATCACACAACTCGAGGTACTTCGTCGTATTTCTACATCACCCGCGAAATCACTATCACTGTACGCTATTATCTCTTTTTCATTGGAATTTGTAATATATTTTATTCCATAGTCACTTGTACACTTTAAATATCTCAGCGCTCGTTTCATGTTTATCACATCTTGCTCTTTAGGATTTTCCATGTATCTACTCTCAGATCCTACCGCGTATACAATATCCAGTCTAGTTTTATCTGTTAAATACAACAGACTTTCAATCAGTTCTCTGTATGGAAATGTTTTATTTCCCTTTTCATCATTTTTTCTTTTTTGTTCAACAATTGGAATTGTTGTAAATTTTGCATTTTCCATCTTGTAGTTTTCAAGCATTTCTTTGATGTAGTTATCTTGACTTGATAGTATACAATCTGATTTTCTCTCAATTTTGATTCCCAAAAAAGTATCAGGATTATCACTTGATGTCATCTCAAAATGAATATTTAAGCCTTCAATCAACTCATCCATTTCACTTATATTTTTGGCAATTGGTACTCCATCATCGACATAAATTCCCAATATCAAAGTACTTTCCTCATTCTTGAATTTGCAACTCTCAGTTCTCAACATTTTTAGCCCTTTTGTTTTTAAGAATTCTGTAAATGTTTAATTCCACTCGTTAGGAGCTTGTTCCAATCAATATAACAATTTTTGTAACCTGCATATCTTATTTTGTTCTTTGTATTCTTCTGGTAATTTCATATAAATTTTTTCTTTCGAATCTCCATATGAAAACGCCATTTAAATATCAAGTTTCTTCATAAAAAATTGACGATTTGTAGCTATTGCAAGCATTACTCTTGTTGCACTCATATTAACTACTGGACTGGAAGTTTCTTTATAATCAATGTCATATTTTTTAAAAATTCAACATTCAATGTTCAGAGCTCGAGAATCATATGGGAATCCAATTCATGAAATTTCGTAGAGTTTTCTTTATCTAATTGTACGTCTGAAGACGAAAATTAAGAAAAAACATCACTTTTTACTGAAAATGAAAATTTGAAAATTCGAAATAAAAAATAGATCAAATTATTTTTCCATCAGTCGACGAGGGGGAAAAGTTGCGGGATGTGTGACAATAATTTAGCAAAAATTTCCAAAAAAATCGATCACTACGTGTTTTTTAGAAATCAAAATTTCATATTTCAAACTCAAAAATTTTATAGAAATACGATTTTGGAGATTTCTTTGTTTTTTGTTACGTCCTGGATGTAATTTAGACGTTGAAACGAGTTTCAGAATATTTATTTTCAATGGGATCGTCGCCAGTCACTGCTATGCGCAGCTGAAGTGCAAGGACGTTGATTTGTGAATTTAAATGTTATATTTTGGAGAATAATCGTAAATGTTATTGATATTCATTCATTGAATCACTTGAACTGTTACAAATAATTACACTTTCAAATTATTGTCTATTGTTTTACTTTTGGAATATGAAACCGCAGTACGTGAGAAACTTGATCACTTTCTTCATGTTCTAAATTTGACTATTATTGTCTATTTGTTTCTTATTTGAATTTACTGAACGATTTTTGTTCACAATTGTAATGAATTGAAGAAGGGTTCGGATTATGATTTATTGGAACTGAGGAGTGAGGAACGGCGGCTCACTGAATGGATATGAATTGTCGTAGAGATTCTGGATTCGTCTTAGGTGTAGTATAGTTGATTGATTATTTGTAGATTCGCCCCTGATCAACGATATTTGCGTCAGTGAAATACAATTGATAGTGAACTGGTAATCGTCGTAATGGATGTAGACAGTGAACTGATGAGACTTGTGCGTTAGTTTTTATAGACTGGATTTTTCCTAGCTTTTAATATTTTCATCAGCAGTTTCAAAACGTTATTCTTGATTGGTAGAATTTAGTTGAAAATTTCATAGTTTGTTGAAAGTTATGACAAAGTAAATTCTATTGGTTGAAAGATTCGATAAGTAGGGATTTCCACAAATCGCTGATGTTATAAACGATATTTTTTGGAAACGATAAAGGATCGAATTAATAAAAGTGTTTAACTAAGTTTCAATTTCGCGCGTTCAACAAAATAAGCATTTTATTGTGGAATTTCCCGATGCAGTGAAACGATATTCAATGGAAGTTCTCATGTAGCTTCTTTTCTCATATTTAGTTAAACATAGATATTCCTAGAATATGAAGTTACTTTCACATTGAATAAATGAAATTCTATATTATTCGATTTTATATTGAAATAAAGACAAACTTTGAAATGCGAGATAATTTTATTTAGAGGAATGTGCTGCGACTAAAGCGCAGACTTCATGAAGACGATGAAAGGTCCAGTACCTTACATTTCATATTCTGAAAGTGTTGTGAAAAAAAAAATTTTTTTTCAAAAATCGTCCCAATCGGCCCATTTTTTGCAGAGTTACAAGAACTTGAAACAAAAAGAGCGTTTTTTCGATATCTTGAAAATGGCTGGGCGAAAAAAATTCCAGAAAATCATGAAGGTCCCTCTCAATGGGTAATATAAGTCAAAAAATTATCAAAAAAATTGGAGATGCAAATTCTGATGACCGGCTGTATTCTGTGTGGAATGTCCCAGATATGTCCCATGCGCTGTATACCTATATTTATTCTTTTATTATTTTATTAGTTTATTATAAAATAAGTAACGAAAAGAATTATTTTCTCTCAATTATTTCCATTTTACGATACATTTATAAATAATGTTGATGATAATGCGAATGACATCAATAAATGCAATGATGATTATGAACACATGAACGGAATTGTAGTGAATTCGAAAAAAGAAATTTGTTTGAATGATGAAAATTAACTACAATATACGAATCACAAATTCAAGAATAATTAGAGGACGTTGTGTTATTTACGTTGCACGGACTCAATTCCAGAAATTCATCCCCTAAAATGCTGCAAAATGAGCATCAAAAAAAAAAAAAAATTATTGGCTTCATAATTGGATTAAAATAACAGTATTTTTGTTGATTTTCCCAATATTCAGCAGGCTGTATGAAATCACAAAAGTTCGGGCCAAGAAAATCCTTGTCAGGGGTCGTTCTAGATATGATAGACTACGTCCAGTTAAATTTTATGGAGATTTGGACTTGATAGAAAAAAGTTATGAAGGGTTAAATTTAACAATTTTTAAAAATTTGTCAACTTTGACACGAAATATTACCGATTTCCAAACACGAATTAATTTTTTGAAGGCTAATGCTCAAAGGGCATACATTAACGAAAAGAATAATTCCAAACAGAAAGAAATCGGTTGAAAATTAAATGTTTGGCAGCCATTTGAAAATGGTCATTTTACAAAAATTTTCATTATTTTCAATTTTGTTATAAACAAAGGGTAAGTGATCAAGAGGTTCGAAATTTTTTTCTTTTCCATACTAGAGAATATAATGGAGAGAATCAGATCTCAACGATTCGAATCGAGCTTGAAGTTTCGGAGAAACAAATTTTTAAAGGTAGGCTGAAAATGCTGATTTTTAGCCCTTTGGAAAGCTCGTTTCCATGATCTATGGATGATAAAAGGTTGCGATTTGTTATGAGGGGTTTTTTTATGAGATACTTCAAGGGGAAAAATCGGCAGCAAAAACGATTGACCCCCCCCCCCCCCCCCTCCCGCTCAGTTTCATCGAAAAGTAATGGATCTACTTATATATGTGTATATATATATATATATATATATATATATATATATATATATATATATATATATATATATATATATACTAGCAGACCCGGGCACGCGTTGCTGTGACTCTGTTACATAATTACATTGCGCCGGATCAATGTTGCACTAAAATTCCTAATGTAGTCAGATTAATATTCAATTATGAAAATGGAAACGTTTCAATCGATTTAATAATTAAAAAGTAATTGGTGAAAAATTTCACAGAGTTGAAGTTAATGACAAACGAACTTATATTTTTAATTTATATTTTATTACAAACTATTTCCTGAAAATATATAAAAATGGATATTTTTAAAAAACAAATGAATCATTACAATTTCTAGTTCAAATTTATCCAAGTGCTAATTTATGTACAATATTTTTTGTTAGCCTGTCTTTTGCTAATACAAATAAATTTGAAGGTGCCCCCCCCCCACACGTGAGCAAGCGACATATTGTTGCCCATGAGAGAAACACGTATTTTCCAAATCCAATTCACAAATGGACATTGTTTAGCCTTGCGACTTATTTATGGTCATTGCAAAAGCCAAACGAATCGGAAATTGCAATCTTTTGAATGCTACTGGATAATCTGACGGTATAAGAATACGTGGCAACAAAATGATCTCTCCTTTAAACTTTCCCGTCAAAATAATTGCCTCAAGAATGTTTCCTGTTCTTCTTCTGATGACCAAACGTGTACCGTTACATAATTCTGGTGGATTCAAATTACGTAGAAGAATAATTGGTGAACCAATCTTCAATCAAAGATTGTGCGGTGGCATTCCTAATATATCTAACGAATTCAAAAACTCAGTTGGGAAATTCACGGCTTTATTTTCATCTGCAATAGTGTCTACTGATTTAAAAGACATCAAATTACCTAGCAACAACTGTTGTATCTGAAAGTTAATTTCGTTGACATCGACATTTTTCGTTGCCAAAATAGCATGATTACTGAGCCAATTATGACGTACGTAATTATTTAATATATCCGGAAACACATTCTCAATAAGTTCTTTTTTTGAGTCCACAACAGTGCAGAATTTATCGGGCAATTCGATGTATTGTGTATCCTGATGTTATTCCATTACACCGTTCCCAATATCCAGCAATTGCTTAAAAAATACTTGCGCCGACGGATCATTCTGTAATTGTACTCGCATGTTTATGGTCAATCGAAGTGTTTCGACATTGCGCCATAAAGACGATTGTTTTAAACATGCATTAATCCCATCAGCAAAAGTACAGCGAGAAATGACTGGTAATGTCTGTCGAAAGTCACCCGAGAGTAGTAGAACAATACCGCCGAAAAGTTTATTGTTGTGTTATAATTGTTATTATAGAGGCGCCCAATAAGTGATGCCCTCATTAGTGCTCGAGTTCGAGATTGTAATTTTCGGCGCGCGCAACGTGCAACCAGCTGATGCACTTGTAAGTGCTACTTCTGTTGCATACGACGCCAAATATATGAATAATTCGCAAACAAACACAACATACGCCGCAATTTTGAAAATGACAATGAATGAAAAATTTAAATGATTTGGTTATGTTTGTAAACATAAACACTTATGATATCTAATCAATTGCAGCATAGATAAATCAAAACGCAACGCCATCTATTGGAGGATTACCCAACCCAGATAACCAAGTGTTATGCTGATTACTTAATTTACACCGCCATCTCTTAGAAAGTTATTGAACTTACAAAAAATTGCAAGTCATTATCCTATAACAAACATTTATTTAATATTTAATAAATATTGTTGTTGAAAATCGAAATAAAAACTATCCTATAGTTTAAGTTGGACCAAATTACACATAATAAGCCAAGTTTCATCAAAATCGGTTGAGTAGTTCCGGAGTCCATTTGTTTCAAACACTGTGACAGGAGATTTTTATATATAAGATATATATATATATATATAATATGTATTCCTTCCTTATAGGTTAGGTGTTTAAATAACAAAACTGGGTTTCTGTAAAACAAGAATTTTATTTATTTATTTATTAATTTTATGGGTTATTAATTTATTCCGTAATGCTTACCTGTAAAACAAGAAACGACATTTTATGATATTTAATCACCTTATTTATGTTTCTTTTTACAGATTAGCTCTACACAGGTTCTATCTTGCACGTGGCTATCTTTTAATTATTACTCATTTCTCTTTTTACTATATTCACGGACCTCGTGTCCGGTGCAGCAATATTTGAATAATAATAATAATACTTTTACATCCCCCCCTCTACACATGAGTATAAATACAACACTTTTTTTTTTATTTATTTATTTATTTATTTTTTTTTTTTTTTTTTTTTTTTTTTTTTTTTATTGTGTAGGTAGCGGAACCAGCTTTGAGATGTGGAAGAATTTAGATTCTGGTTTCCTGTGGCCAGTATCTATTTTGTAGATTGAATTTGATAGTCTTTCCATGATTTTAAACGGTCCAATTCTCAATTCTTCTAGCTTTTTTCTATTTGATTTGTGTCCGTTTTCTACGAATACCATATCTCCTACTTTGAAATTGAAATATATTCGATTTTTATCATAAATTATTTTGTTTAGATCGTGTGATTTAATGGAGTTTTCGAGAGCTTTTTTTCTGTCATTCATCCATTTTGTTTCAGTTTTTATATTGTTTAACTCGTTTGGCAATATTGACACATCTGTGCCGTTCATTAAATATAATGGTGCAAATCCAGTGATTGTATGTTCCGTTTCATTGTATCTTTTCGTACAGAAGTGCGCTATCGTTGACCAAGCTTTTTTTTGTTTGTTTTCTTCATTGATTTTACATCTTATTTTGTTTACTAATGTTTGATTCAATCTCTCGTTTAGGCCATTTGAGAAAGGAGAATTTACGGCTGTGAAAACAAGTTGTATGTTTTTTTCGTTTAAAAATTGTTTTAATTCCTTGGAATTGATTCCTGGATATTGATCTGCCAAGACTATACTTATTTCATCAACTTCTTTCACACTTTTAATGAGTTTTATAAAATCTTTTGCATTTTGTGTTTTAGAAGTTAATATATAAGCGTATCTTGTGAAGTGATCAATTAGTATGTGAAGGTAATTTTTTTTTGATCTAGATCCACCAAATCCACCCACTGTGTCTATAGAGACTATTTCAAAAGGTTTCGTGGCAGGACCTAAGTGTGACATGAGGCCAAATTTTTTTTGTCCTCTTGATTTATTTTTTATGCATGTTATACAATGTTTACAGACATTTTTTATATTTTCTATAAGATTTTTTGCTGTGTACCATTTGCTTATTTCTTCTGTCATTTGAGTTATGCCAATATGACAGTAGTGTTCATGGATATTTTTTATCAATTTTAAACTGAACTCTTCTGACAAAATTATTTTGTCTTTTTTTTTTACTTTTTTATAGTAGATGTTTTTTTTTTTTATTAGCTTACTTTTTTTGTTTCGTATTTCTATATTTTTCTCTTGGTCTTTTAAAACATCTTTTAGGTTTATTAAATTTACAATTTTTAGTTGTTCATCCATATTGTCATTTTCATCCAAAACCGGGTTTCTACTTAAACAATCCGCTTCCAAATTTAATTTTCCAGGTGAATATTTTATTTCGAAGTCGTATTGTGATAAGTAGTATATCATATCTCCTAATTCCTCATCAGTCCGTGATTTCACATTCATATTCTCTAATGGTTTATGGTCAGAGAAAACAGTGAACTTTCGGCCTATTAATAAATGTTGCCAATATTTAACTGACTCTTTTATTGCTAGGCATTCTAAGTATATTGCCTTTTTTTTTTTTGTAATTTATTTAATTTTTTTGAAAAGTAGGCTACCGGTTTCTCTTCATTGTTTTTTTGCGTTTGTTTCTAGCAATAGTCTTTCTTTTTTCATCGCATATTCTAATAATGAACCTGATTGAAATTTGAAAGAAAACGCATACTTAATTAGGGACCAACCTTTTTTTCCAAATGTTTCACAAAAAGTTGTTTTCCAGTTATCCCAATTAGAGTTTATTGTGAGTTTTATCATCATACTGGTGTACCAGTCTAGACATTGTTTTTCGAGTAAATGTTTTAAGATTTCAATCTTACTTTCATCTCTTTGAATTTCGAATCTTTCACATTCATTCTCGAATCCGTCCATCCATTGGTTTGCATTTGATGTTTTATTTGAGAACTTTCCCAGTAGAAATTTTTCAGCTATATTTCCTAAATTTGGAGTTTTTTGTGCATTATATTCTGTTTCGATTGGGAAAATTTTTCTTTTTTCTGTGATTTCTTCCAGGTATTGATCATTAAATTGTAAGTTTTCCCCTTCATCTAGATATACCTCCTTTATGTCACTATTTATTGGAATCCATACGTTCCTTTCTTGATATCTTTTTTTCAACGAATTCTTTATTTTTGCGAACACGTTGGAAGTAGCAATACAAATGTGTTTACTTACAGGTTTTGATTCGTCAGGAATATCAAAAATACGTCCATCGGGCGTTTCGATTGAGGTTATGCAAATCACGTTTGATTTTCCATCTGTTGCACTTAATACAGTGAACTTGAATCTTAATTTTTCTATATTCATGTTTTTATTTTAGTCACAAATGTCGTTTTATAATATGTATTCCTTCCTTATAGGTTAGGTGTTTAAATAACAAAACTGGGTTTCTGTAAAACAAGAATTTTATTTATTTATTTATTAATTTTATGGGTTATTAATTTATTCCGTAATGCTTACCTGTAAAACAAGAAACGACATTTTATGATATTTAATCACCTTATTTATGTTTCTTTTTACAGATTAGCTCTACACAGGTTCTATCTTGCACGTGGCTATCTTTTAATTATTACTCATTTCTCTTTTTACTATATTCACGGACCTCGTGTCCGGTGCAGCAATATTTGAATAATAATAATAATACTTTTACATATATATATATATATATTGTGACGGTGCTCAACCCGCAAGTTGAGTTGATTCGTTAAATATCTTATTCTGACGAACTTACCGTCAACTCTATATGATTTATTCCGGACTAGAATAAACCCAAGGGATGCCACCCCAATTTTATTATGTATTTTGATATTTATAGAAGCTAAAATTGGGGAAAATTCTTCTTATTATTTTTTAAATCTTAACCAGGGAAAGGTAATTGGTGAATAATGATTTCACAAATTATTTTAATTGGAAATTAAATTATAGCGATAATATATTTGAAATTAGAATAAACAAAAGTGAATAATTATGTTTAATTTGAACAAAAAGGTTGAATCAGTAAAGATATTAATATTAATATAGAAAAGTTATAATAGTTTGTCTTATTTTTAACCAATTATCGTGGTTATTATTTTCTATCCGGTGGATCTCATAACCTTTTCTAAGGGTTATGTTCAATGAGAATTCCGGATATGTTATTATTTAATTATGGTGTGAGCCCAGTGATGGGTCTACAAACATTGAATCGCAATTAATTCTCTACGTTTAACATGGACTTAGAATGGTATTCACTGCTGCGCTGATCAATCTTCCAAAACAATATTCAAAGAATTGCGTTAGCACGTGGCTAATCATCTACACGTGTATACAAATTACTATATTACTTTTAACGACTTACAATTTACCTCAATTAATCGTTTCACTCCGAAGACAATAGTATTTATATTTTCCTTCTTTTTACAATTCTTTGCTCCTTGTTTCCTTTTATTTATCTCTTAATTATCCTTGAATATATCCTCTTTATCAGTCACACGCTCTTTCACACTCGAGTCCCAATTTCTAAGTGCTGACAAGATGGCCGTCTTCTTTTCTCTTCCTTTTTCCATTATCCTCCGGACGCCCATTGGCTGAATCATTATTCACTAACATCTCCGGAGCTATAGTTGTGCATTTACTTTGTCGCCATCTATCGGTCACTGATCCTATTAGTGTAAGTTACGGATGATTTGCGTAACTTAGGTTGGCACTAGTAACTTATAGTCTTGGTCATAGATGACTTGCGTAATTTGTAGTCTTGGTCATGGATGACTTGCGTAACTTAAGTTGGTACTAGTAATTTATAGTCTAAGTTACAGATGACTTGCGTAACTTAGGTGTATGGAGACATCTATTATAGCTGACAGAGTTACAGTCATTATGATTTCATTATATGCGGTTGTCATTACTCACGGGATTACCTCTAGTCGTGTATATCCGCAACGAAAACTTCCTTCAGTTGACCGATGGATCTTGTAGGTTATGTTCGGCTGCAACAACATCTTGTGACTAATGCCAGTAGATTTTTCTCCGGAGTGTAGTATATCCATACATGACTGTATTGACGATGATAATATGGAATAGTAGCGTCTTATGTTTCCCTTGGATCCAGGCTGCCGTAGATTATTGGTTCACATACATCACATGATTCATTCATAGCTTAAGATTATGAGACATAAATTAAATTACAGGATTAAATCAGCACAGCAGTTGTATTCGGATGAATGAAGTAATGAGTGACAAGCCACCTCATTACAATATATATATATATATATATATATTGTAACGGCGCTTCATTTTTGCTGCTGAAAAAATCCTCAACCGTTATCGTTGTCCTTGAAGCTGCAAGGGATGCCACCCTGATTGCCTAGAATGGCTTGAAGATTATCAGGGAAATCTTATGAATACGAGAATATGATAATGTCCAGTAATATAATTCAAATATTACCAAGTAATAATGTATTCTATTTGAAATAATGTTTGAATAATAACAGCTCACTTTGAATGAAAATAGTTTTTGTTCGACAAATAATCAGTCTCCAATCGTTTGAGAGAAATAGTCTATGACATAAAGAAAAAATAATTAATATAATTTACTCAAAAATAAAAATTTCCGGATGTTGAACCAATACAATTCATGAATGAAAATAATAGAAATATCATTCGTTGACAAAAATAAATGAAATAATATAACTTTTCTCTAAGTTTTGGCCGTGAATATAGATGGGTCTACGGCAATGCGAATGTTCAAAAATTTTTCTTATTTTTTATAATATTATTCAACAATATCAATCTGCAATTCACTTAATCTAACTTTAAACAATAATCTTAGTTCTACTATCGAAAGCGTTGCGCTGTGAGAACGGTAACGAAAAATGAATAATGGTCGCTCGCCACGTGCTGTTCACAATTCTGCTTGCTCAGTCACGCTTTGATACGTTTCGCCAATAATCGAATTTGTTCACCTTGCTTTTAAGACATACCTCATTCTCGTATTAGTCTTATAACGCCGTATCTCAACTCGTACAATAATCTCACGCTATTATTTGCGCACGCACGCTTTTATGATACTTTTTATTTATTTTATACTTTTTTACACACAATATCTCATTCAATACACACTCTACACACTCGAGGTCCGTCGTGGAAGTGATGTCCAAAATGGCTTCTTCCGTATTCTTCCCCTTCCAAGCATCACCGTAGTAGTCAATTTATAGTCCAATAAGTCAAAATTATATTCGTCATGATCCATCATTTCAATTATTACGTATTGGTTGAACTCAAATTATAAAATAATTAATATTTATCTGATTGGTTGATTAATTGTCGTTCAATTCTGCCGCCAATATCAGTCATCTCGATTCATTGACTCTGGCCGTCCATTGGATAATTTTCGGATTATGGAAGATATTCGTCTTACTACTCATGGGTTTGAATGATATGCGATTTATGAAAAGTTTTTGAGCTTGTCTTGAGAAAAATGATTGAGATCATCGGGGAAGTGGTGCGTTAAAGGGTTCATATCCAATAAGATTTGGACATCATGAAGGACAATGCGCGCTCAGAATTAGCGCGTGCCATAACAATAGTACCTGTTAGCATATCTTGCACCTTTTCACACCCGTTAAGGAATATAATAAGAACAATGGAAATACTAATTTAAGGGATAATATGAAGTTATTAAGAGAACTATAATGAGGTTTTGAGTAATCATTGATATACTCTTTTAATTGATATTTTTCATCAAATTTTTACATTTCAAAGTTATGAAAAATTTCGTATACCAGATTATATAATCAAAATTGAAAAAATATTTTTTCCTGGCAGAAAAATAGCATGAGTTTTCTCTTTCCATTAAATCAAATAATTTATATTTTCATTTTTTTTCTTCTTTAAATACATTTCAATTTTTGATATGTGGATAAGGTCCATCAAATATATCATAGTCACTACAAACATAGTTGTAATGTTTCAAACATCCACGATATTCCATAATATCATTATCCGTTCTTAATGCGATTGGTAATTTGTCCCAAATATGATCAATTTCTGTTGGTGCAAATTCAAGAATAAATTCTTTTGAGAAATATGCTATATCTTCTGCTTTCATATCTTCAATTCTTTCACCTAATTGATAATACATTTCTAATGATCTTTCGATAAATGGTTTTTCATTTTTTCTTTTTTCTTCAAACCAACCCCTCAATTATTTGACATTCTCATGAGCACAATGGAGTGCAAGTCAAGAAATTTTCAAAGTATGATAATTGCAATCGGAACCATAGACATTTTTCAATCGTGCACATTTGAATTTTTTGATATTCATAATTTTTTTCTGTGTGTGTATATACAATAATATCGTACGACTATTCTTTCTTCTCAACACCTTTGACACAGATGTAATTCACATCCTTCAAGATGATCTCGAGTATGTCGCGCAATTCGTCATATGATACATCACTATCCTCCCAAAATTTTTCATGGTATTTGCGTATAATCCAAGAATGTATTGCTTTATATTGTCTTGGTAAATCATCCCACTTACATGGTGGTTCGATCAACATACATGTTCCATGATCATCTTTGTTATCAAGTTGTATCATTGCAAGTTCTTCAACAATAAATTCATTGTTTTTCCATTTGAAACGTTGCATATCTAGTATAACCTCAATTTGGAATGTTTCGCGCGTTCCTTGACACTTCCTTGGGAAGACTGAATAGTATGTTCGAATATTTTGATCATTTTTATTCATTCATCCCCACCTTTTCCTCGATTGATTCATGTAGTTGTAACACATACACACTGATGAAAATTATTGTATGAAAATCTTGCAACAACAATTGTTCACCACACATTTTTTAAATGCGTTCATAATATTTTTTCCCCGCGTGAAAATTGGTGATGCGCATTGGTGCATCGTGAATCTCATCGATTCATGCTGTCAAAAATATGCAGTACTATAGTGTGAAAAAACAGAAAACTGAATACATCACACTATAGTACAGAAAATCAGATATATTGTTTTCGCTCGGTAACATTGTATAATAGTATTGAAATTCAGATATGTTGTTTTCGCTCGGTAACACCACTTGAACTGATTGCGGGAAATATAGAACTCTAACTTACTGACTGATGTGAAATATGGCGCGCTATCGTACAAAATTTGAATTTTGATCCAGAACGTAGCCTGCCACACTACTAGTAAAAATTCAAATGATTGAAGAAGTACTAATGTTATCATATATTTTTATCGAGTGTAGGTCTTCTCATAAAGTATCTGCATCATTTTTTTACAGTGCATCAGGAAACAGTTGTTTGTGATGCTGAACTATTTGTAATATATATATATATATATATTGTAATTGTTTTTCCAAATGTTTTGGTAAATGGACTGTATCTTTGCTAAGACTGGAGGGAATGCTGAGGTTCAAAAAAAATTCTTCAAACCAATGTAACCCTAATGAATCTGTGAATTTTCAGATCAATCAATTGGACGGGTTTTCTGGACCGATTGATCAAAATTTGGGAAAAATGAAAGGAACAAGGTTTTCGTAAATTATATATATATAATATATTAGTTCATTCATTTTATGTAATAGTAGCTTTTACTTTTGAAATATCTATTTTTAGTCGAACATAAATACAGATGTTACATGAGAACTTGCCGCCAAAATCGCCTCACGATCAAAGAAAAGAAATAAGTACCGCGAATAACTATCTCATACTAAAATGCCCAATTTTTATGATGTCTGAAAATTGAAACTTAACTAAAACTTCTATCAATTCAATCCTACAACTTTCCCTAGGAAAATTTGTTTAATAGAATCAGCTAAACGTAAAGCATCCTTACCTAATGAACCATTCGAACAATAGGAGTCATCTTTTCGTCACTT
The DNA here is from genome assembly GCA_918226075.1 of Microctonus brassicae. Classification (NCBI taxonomy): domain Eukaryota; kingdom Metazoa; phylum Arthropoda; class Insecta; order Hymenoptera; family Braconidae; genus Microctonus; species Microctonus brassicae. The sequence goes on from OW445489.1 coordinate 8,278,451, forward strand.
CCAACAAACTATTAAATTGTTAATATAAAATCAACCAATCACAAATAACGCTTCGGAACTGCTTGACAAAAATATTCAAAGCTAAGTAAAAATTCGCCTATAAAAACTAAAGTACAACGAATCTCATCGGTTACTCGATCGACACCATCAATACGACTAAGCTAGTACTCGATTTACAACTACGATTATATTTAGTGTTACTATAGTTATCAAATCTTATAACGGCCACCTTTTCGAAGAAAAGCTAGAATCCGGTATTATTTATTCCCAGCCGGACTTACCGTTATAAATTTATTAATTTTCTTCTGGTTTGTCCAAAACTAGGACAAAATATTCAAGGGATGCCACCCTAGTTGATCAATTTTAATAAAAAGTTACTAGATATAACTAGGGAATTTCTGCAGTAACTTGTTGTTTCGCCGAAATGCTAAAAATGAAATAAAAGTGGAAATAATCCTGGAAAGAATGATTTAAATATTCCAAAATAAATGATTCGGTTAACTGCGGTTAAATTAATAATGATTCATTCAAACAACAGATTCCAGAAATGAAGAATTTTTCAGCACACGAAATAAACGTTTGAAATTTATTGAAATATGTTTGATAATAATTAAAAAGCGTTTGATAATTGTTTATAACTAATTATTAATTAATATTAATCGTTTGATAGTGATTGATAGTGAAAAAATACATGAATAAATGAATTAATGCCCAATATACTACGTGTTTGAGTGAATTCAGGAGTATGTATGTTTTTCAGATTGTTAAAGAACTGTACGCACACTGGTAATTTTAATGTCACATATATTAAATAAAGCACACAATATAATACACGTTATAAAATAAATAATGGATGTCTAGTGAGCGAAATTATATGCAGATTGTGGTGGCGTCAAAATAAGCGTCGTGATTAAAGTTACGTTAGATCAGTAGTTAATCGCGGGTTGTAAGGCCGCAATTATTACACGTTATGTGGACTCAGTGATTAAATTATTGATTTGTTGTAACGAATGATCAGCGCTGTTGAAATACCGGCACAATGGCGTGCGACTCGTGGGTCGTCAGTCCACTAAACCGCGTAAACCACTGCTTGTATTTCGTCAGGTAGATTCACTAGTGGTCAATAAGTGTAGTCAGCCATATAATTAGTTTGTTATCACAAAAAGAATAGTAGACACAACGATAGACTCAATTGAAGTTCTCTAATTTTGCCGAAACAATTAGCGCGGAGACAGTCAACGAGACGACAGGCGTAGTGATACTAAATTGCATGCCGCACTAGTTGCATGCATGCAGTCCCAAAAAAAGGCGCATAATTGTGGCCGTCGCTTAGTCAAAGATGGCGCCAGTATTAATAATCGCTGACAGAGGTGTCATTCTCAAACACTACGGGTCCTTATAATAGCAATTCCGGCGAATCATATAAAAACCAAAAAAATGACAATTTATTACTTTTCAACTAATATTCATGAAACAACAATATGATCGTTTCTACGGATCATTAATTATTGATATTCCACCAATATTATTTTTTATGATGCGAATTTTTTATATAATGTAACACTAAGTCCCTTTTGGAGATCTTCTCTCTCTTTCTATTACCCGTGGAGCCCGGGATGGGTCTACAAATACTCATTTTATATTATAAATATGATTTAATTATTAATAATCCAATCTCAAACTAATGACTTAGCCCGTAATAATATTGCTGCGCTGTCAAATTGCTTAAGAGTTATCTCAAAGAAAAACGAGAAAGAGAACGAACAAAATATTAAATGAAAATTCCGCCCAATAATGGCGTCACTCACCACTTACTATATATTCAAGGAAACTTCTTACTTCACGCCGTATTTCAACTTCCACGGCCCTCAAGTGATAAAAATATTTCCTCAGACTTCCAATACAGTCTTTTATACAATTAAACGGCGTCGTCTCACAATATTTTTCGGTAATTTCTTTCTCTTTAACAATTACAATTTTTCTCTTATTTAATTCTGACACTCACATACAACGCAACCACACTCTATGCTGTCCCAGGGCTAAGTGAAGTCAAAATGGTCGAAGCGTCAGTCTTGGCGGCGTCTTCTTCTTCTAGAGCCTTCGGTCGTCTTCTTCGCGTCTCCATGCGGAGTTGATTGGCTGCGACAATTCAAGTTCAAACATCCGGATCTCTGATTGGCCGGTTGTTGACCCGACGCGGTCTACCGGGATGAAAATTATAAGGTCCATAATCATTCATCGACTGCAGTATTGAATTATGCAGGTTGGATCATAATTATACGGATGAATTCGGTAGTCCGGTGGCGCCAAGTCGATGTTTTTAGATCTGGTGGTATCACTAATCCTTAAAAGTGTCATACATGACGTATTATTATTGTCTATCATAATTGAATGTAGTGTTGGTGTTGTTAATCCAAATTATTATACGGTGATTATCTCGTGATTATTAATTAATAATATGTCCTCCGGATTTTCTTCATTGTGAATATTATTTTATGACCACTGTAATTTTCCATTCAATAATTCACTTGACATTCAGTTCACAACTTTCGCTTTCAGGTTAGTGCAGATCTCCGGATATTCATTGAATCTTATGTTGTCTCTTTTGGCACAACTCTCTGGAAAACGTCTTATAAGGGTGCATTCCTTTGAACGTAGTCAGTCCGTTGATTTGTTTATGATGATGATGTTCGCCTATTGATGACTTAGATGCTGACGTCCGATTTTTATTGACATTCATACACTACTCAACATACTCACAATCATTCATACCTTTACTCTCCAGGTAAACTTCCACTCACACTTTATTTGATTTATCCGGATATTTTTCACTTGAATGTTATCATTTCAACTTACTTTGTTCTATTTTATTCTCAGCGCAGCAATATTTCTCTATAAAAAGAGCCAAGGGATGATGTGTCAGGACACATCATCACAATCTACGTTAGTTCACGAATATCAAATACGACTTATACCAATTCTCAATCAAGTTCACGAATACAATCATTCACAAGATTATTAAAATTCAAGTTCATAAATCACGGAATCCAGTAAATCCAGTAAATCCAATAATTCATAATCTTTGTGTTAATTATTTTTTGTGACGCTAATTCAAGTTCAAGTCAGCGACGAATTCAGAACCACGTGAATCGTTATTTCGATAACAATAACTGTCATAATTAACAATCATTATTTAAGTGCATCAAATCTAATCAAAGACAATCATATTCATTATGCAATATTGTAATTCGTCAGTCAATATATTTGATAAATGAATCATACAACAATTGTTCCAAATAAAATTATAATCATCTGTTATTCACTTTGAAACGTCCTTACGCTTCAGTTACGCATAGTGGTGGCGGGCAACGGTCTTCTATCAAAATAAACTAATATTCCTGTTCTTAAAAACCACATCCAACAACAATTGGGACGTAACACTAGCTTGTCGCTATTTTACACATGCATATATTAGAGTTGTGATAATCAATATAGGTTATGAGCGTAATTTTGAATTTATTGAGAAAAGTTGAAGTCAAAGCTAACAGAGATGGCAGTGCAGGTAGTTTTTAGTATATAGTGTTTTTTTGATTTGAATCGATACTTAATCGAGTCGAAATTTTCAGCTGGCTCTCAGCGTTTTTATCTTACATTCACGGTATTCAATGTACATTCACATTCCTCACCTTATGATGCGAATATTCGTTAATTTATACCCTGCTGAACTGACCAGATGTAGTAAATATGTGCCGTTGAACAAAAGAAAATATATTTGCTAGTTTATAGCTGAAATGTACGGTGAAAATAGAAGGTGAGGATGCTGAGAATTCAGACTCGGAATATATATATTCCGATTTACATATCCTCTTCCTCATCATGCAATTCGGATATTCGAGAATTCACTATTTGCTCAATAATTCTTACCTAAAGCAATAAACATGTACTTTCTGAGCAAGAAAAGCTATATATGTGGACATTGCTCATTTATTTACGGGTCATCTGAGTACAATCAGAACTGGGTTTTCCCAATAACAGATTCAGGCCTCATGAAAAAATGACAATTTTTAAATTTTCTAACAATGAATATTTTTCAAAACAAAAAAATTTCAATTATATTCCAAATGAGGAAGAACCACATTGCACAAAATTGTATTAAACTGGAATTTATCATTCATAATTCATTATTTTAATATTATAGTTTTGTTTCTTGTTATTCAGCGTGATGCGATTTGATACAATTTTCAATTATGAGAATAAAAAAATGAATTTAGAATAAAAAATCATTTGTTCATTTCGGTACGTGCGTATATCGATTTGTTACTTTCGAACTTTATAACTCGAAGACAAATGAATATTATGAAATGTGCAATAAATATTTTTGCAGGAAAGTACACGCTCTACAAAAAAGGTCTCTTATGGTTAATCGATTACTCTAACCATTCGAATCCCTGCATACTGATTTTAATAGTTTTTTAATAAATTGTCACGTTGTAGGTGTGGTTGGACGTGGTTTTCGAAACAGAAATATCATTTTATTTTGGTAGAGGATCGCTGCCCGCCACTACTATGCGTAGCTGAAGCGTAAGGATGTTATGGAGTGAATTAGAGATGGTTATATTTTTATTCGAAACATGTATTGATTGATTTATTAATTAAGCACATGAATTGATGAATTACAATATTGTCAAATGAATATGATTGTTATTGATGAGATTTATTGCACTTAAATTATGATTATCAATTATAAACTCAGTTTTTGATACGACTATAATTATAATTGAAAACAAATTATGATTGTTCCGAAACCGTTACTGACTTAAATTTGAATTGCCTTCACAAGAACAATGAACACAGAGCTTCTGAATTACTTGGATTACTGGACTTCGAGATTTATGAATTATAACTGACGTAAATTATGAATGACTGTATTCGTGAACTTGATTGGGAAATACTTATAAGTCGTACTTGGTATTCGTGAACTGATATATCACTTGATGTAGTCGTAGTTAGAGAACTGTCGTATTGATGATATAGATTGCGAACTAACTTAATCGTATTGAAGGCGTAGACCGAATACTAACTTAGGTGTATTATTAGTGTTGATCGAGAACTTAATCGTATTGATGATGCTGATCGAGAACTAACTGACTTAGTCGTATTGGTGGTACTGATCAAGAACTGTTGAGATTCGTTATGTTTTAATTTTTATAGACAAGTTTTTACTTAGTTTTGAATATTTCTGTCAGCAGTTTGGAACGTCATTTTCTATTGGTTGAATTCACGTTAACAATTTAATAATCCGTTGAAAGCGACGGAAGGGTGACTCTTATTGGTCGAACAGTTTAATAGGTAGGGATATTTTACAATTTGCTGATTCTAGTTAACAATGTTTCTCGTAAAAATCATGGAGTCGAATGAATGAAAGTTTTAGTCAAGTTTCAAATTCCATGCGTTGTGTGAAATGAGCATTTTAGTGTGAGAAAGTTATTCGTGGTTTTAATTTCTTCTGTTTCATCGAGAAGCGATTTTGACGGGAAGTTCTCATGTGACGTTGGTATTTATACTCAGTTAAAAAAAAATATTTCAAAAGTTGAAACTCCTATAACATGAAGTAATGGAATATTATATTATGTGAAGAATATTCAATACAATTAAATGAATCGATTATTTACTAAAATAAGAAAATGTTCCGAGATGCTGTGACGAAGTCACACAAACAGTGAAAAATCCTACGGCTAGCCTGTGTCAGTGGACTGACGCACTGGCATGGGCGACGCCACCGAGAAAAAAAAAAAAAAACAAATGATCTGTGGCACTCTGGAAGTGCCGGCAGAAGTGAAAACTTGAACGTTAGGGAATAATTTCGGACGAATTGCTTTATTTATCAGTATAGAAGTACTATCATTTATGTGGTTAAATACAATATTCATTTATTGCGCATATCGTACACAAACATGACAATTTATATTACTTTCTAAGTTTAACATTTCAGAACTATTACAGTTATTTTACATTAAAAATTTTATCTCTCAGAAAAATCAACAACTTTCATAATTTCGACGACTCTTTCGCCATCATCATTACCAACATCATCATTTGTTTATTTTTCTTTTGCTTCTCTGAAAAACGAAGATTATTTATTATTATTTTATTTTATATAATTTCATTTGAAATTATTTGTTTGTTATCGTGTTTTTGATACCTAACCTACACCGCAGTACCGCACACGTGCTTATTGTGACGTAATAAAAGTATAGGTTAATGCTATATAGTATAAATAAACATATCAGAAATATTACATCTATAATGTGTAGGTACATATGTATATTATTATAAAGTACTCACTCATTTTCTTTCACTATTTCTTCGTCACTTTTTTCATTAATAGATGCACTTTGTTCAATTTCCATATTTTAAACACTTTATATATGAGAATTTTACAACTATACAGACGGTCGAGCCATCAGCAGATCAGCTGATCAGCATTCAACAGTAACCATCACATTCAGCATGGTGAGCGATAAATTTCTAGTGCGCAGACGCCACGCACTAGATGCTCCCACCACATCACTGCCGTGCATGCACGTAGCAGCCTGTAGTACAAACACACACGCACACTCACACAAGCGCCCCGTGCCGCTTAAACGAAACAGTCAGCAGGCATACATTTTCGGCGCGCTGCAGAAAGAGAGGGGGTTCCTCTCCTACGCCGGCAGTCTACCCTCCCTACATCTTACGAATTTTCGATCAGCATCACGTGACCCTGACGCGAGTTCAACATTTTCTACCCATCCAAAAAAAGTGCACAACGCCGCTAAAGAAGTTTTCACTTCAAAAAAAAAACCTACCGGCCGGATTCGAACCTAGGCCCAGTAGCATCGATCTCAAGACCCGTAGTGGGACACAATCCCCGCCACGCACACCATCCTTGCGGTGGGAGATGCGCACGTCGCCGCGGCGCATTCACGACAGAGTGGGAGAGGCCTGCTGACGGGTATATAAGCCGCGCGATCCGGACCGTGGATTCATTCCCGCACTGGCGTTAGCTCAGTGTAACTACTCGAACCCGTTAGAGTTACTGTTTAGTCACCGCACGGACCACCGTAAGTATAGTTTTGTCGACCGGGGATACTACTCGATTGGTTTCAACCGAGATATTCCATTGCTACGGGTGCTGATCGATTAGTTACAACAGCAGCATCTAAAGAATAGAACCGGACAGATATATAACTCGATTGATTACAACCGAGGTATATTTCTCGATTGATTACAACCGAGGTATATTACATCGCAGCTCATAGAGCATTGTAAAATAGGGCAAGTATACGGTTTCCGTGGCGCCGCCAAATGACGATGCATTTTTGTAGAACTCGACGAAATAAGACGTTTTTGAAAAATAAAAAATTTCGATATCTCGCTTAGTTTTCGAGATATCGAAGCTTCAAATTTTTTTTTTTTTTCATTTTCATTTCTACGTTATGTTTGATATTTTTCGACGAAATGAGACTTTGTCAAGTCTTATTTTGTCGAGGAAGGTATGGATGTAAATAAATGATCTATATGTACGCCTCAAAACAAATTTTACTGTCACAATCGCACTAAGAAATGGAAATCAAACTATAAATGTAAGAAGACACAAGATTCCTGGAATTAAAAATTTTGTGTTTACATACTATTTGTTTACATTTAGGAATCTTATACCCCAAGTGGGGGAAATCTTATACCCCACTTGAATACAGGAAGAATATGAACAGAAAATGCACTACGTACACGATTTGTTCACATATAAATTCATATTTGATATTTTCGATCATTGTAGTGTTGTCTTCAGTAACTCGTGGTGCGATCTGGGCAGTCATAAATTTTTTCATAAAATGTTTTATCATTTCATAAATTAATTTATCATTGGCGGAATCATCAAAATTAATTTTAATTTGTTTCTGGAAAATACTATTTATTCAAGCCCCACCCCCCATCGCCGGGGCTCCGCCCCTGGACCCCACTCTATATTTACAAACATACACATACACACTCACACACATGCGTACATACATACATCCATACAGATTGTTTGTTTACATCGAAATAAGACTTAACAAAGTGTTATTTCGTCGAAAAATATCGAACATAACGTAGAAATAAAAATGAAAAAAAAATATTTAAAGCTTTGATATCTCGAAAACTAAGCGAGATATCGGAATTTTTTATTCTTCAAAAACGTCTCATCTCGTCGAGTTCTACAAGAATCAATTGTCATTTGGCGGCGCCGCGGGAACCGTATAATCCCCTAAAATAGTGTAAGCCCAACGAATACCAGTATTGTATCTAGACCTAAAGCATCAAATAAAGAGTATTCTTCTTCATCTCAAGGAAAAACATGAACGAAAAACGTAAATTTGTTCAACGATTCTTTCACCATCACCCCAGTCACGAATCCTGGCAAGTCGGCTGAGTTTAGAGGCATTTCTCCGAGGGTATTTGTCATCCGACAGTCGGACGAAAGATCGTTACAATGCAAGGGTATTTATTTGAAATGAGCGCACTGCGAAAAAGCGCAGGCGCGTGACGCCAGAAATGAGGGTAAAGGTCACTTGGGAACCAACAAAATATTTTAAGATTATGCATTCAAGTCATGAGTGTGAATATCTCCTAAATAGTTGGAGTAATCGATTAATCACGAGAGAACTTTTTTGTGGAGCGTTCAATTTCCCATAAATATATATTTTGCGCACTTCCTAACATTTATTTGTATACGAGTTACAGCATCTAGAAATAACAAATCGATATACGCATGTACGGAAAAAACAAATGACAAAACTATAATAATGAAATATAAATTATAAATAGGAAATTTTAGTCTTATACAAATTTGTGCAATGTGATGATTCCCCATTTGGGATATAATCAAAATTTTTTGTTTGGAAGAATATTTATTGTTAGAAAATATAAAAATAACCATTTTTTCATAAGGCCTCAATCTGTAATTGGAAAACCCCAGTATTGATTGTGAAAAACTAGAATTTCAAATATCACACAAAATTATTATGGAAATTTTCTGACAAATTTCTGATAAATTAGGAGCGAACTTACACAAAAATTTTTAATCGTAAATATACTACTAAAAAATTAAAAGTCACGTGGACGTCTAACAGATGGTCGTAGGTAGAGAGTGCGCGTGAAGAAGTGAAGTATTTGCAAGGAAAGAAGTGTGTCTGGGTAAGGGAAAGCGAAAAAAAAGCGAAAGGTAGCTGCAGTGCTGAGTTTGTATAAAAAAAGCGCGCGATACAGCACAGCATAAAGCAACAGGGAGGCAAAAGTAGTGAAACCGGCTTTTTTCGAGGTTATGTGAAGTGGAATGAAGAGGGGAGGTGCGGAGAGAAGAGAATGGGCTGACGAGACGGACTGCGACAAAAGTTGCGAGAAAGAGGCAGGGAAGAGAAGCAGAGGTCGCCCAAAGAAAGAAGAAAGGCCAGTAAAAGAGGGCCCACTAAAGAAGTTCATAGTTAGGAGAAGTGATATGTCACGAGTAAGAGCGCCGAAAAAGGCTGACAGTGCGACCTTGAGGTAAACCAGGACAGCCCTCAGAGGCAATAGAGGAAGTATATCACTTGTAAATTGCATTATGGACGAAGCACACGAAAGTGTTGTGAGCGATACTGATATAAATTGAAATGAGCGTGCAGAGAAAGGTGAGGAAACATTCAAGGACACGTGCGTTATGGATGGAAAGGCGGATGAGGAAAAGCGTGTGAACGAATGTGAGAGGGGAGCAGAGGAGATGAGTATGGGTGTGGGCAAAGAACGATGGAATAAAGCGGTGAGAGCACTGAGGTGCCTGGGGTGATCCGTGACGACGCAAGCACGTAGGCTAGTAATTCAGACAAGGCTAGCGAAGGGAGAGCTGATGGAGAGGGACGCACATATACGCAGCACGCCGAGCGTGATGGGAACGAAGGTGATTGTGATACACAAAGAGTGAGTGGAAGTGGAAGGGGCGTAAACGCTATCGAGCACAAAGTTGAGGTGCATAGAGAAATGGAGGATAGTTTGAACAGCAATAAATGGGAGCAAAAGTGTGGATTATGGTGGAATGATAGACGCGGTGAATTGGAGAAAATGAAAGAGGACATAAGGAAGGAATGGGAGGATGAGATGGTTAAAATCGAGAGCCGAAGTGTAATTATGGAAAGGATAACAGCTGCGTGGTTCTCAAATAATAAGGAGAGAGGAAAACGAAGGGCACAAAGCAAGATGAGATGCAGGATGTGTGAGAAGTTAGAAAAGGAGAGTGAACGGGAGAGAAGAGAGTATGAGGAGGAGAAACTAAAATGGGAGAGAGAAAATGCGACGCTGAGGGTCGCATTTTCAGCCTCGAACAAAGTCGCCTACAGATGCAGGAAGCATTAATGCGAAAAAGGGAGGAGAGGAAGAAAGAGGGGGTCAACTATAACATACATCAGGGCGCATGCAGAGGCAATAGCAGCCAGGGGAGAGGTGAAGCAATGCGTGAGGTGCTCAGTCAAACAGCGCGACAGCGAGAAGGGAGCGTGACGACGGCAAGCAGAGGTAGAGGTAGAGGGGCGAGAGTGGACAAAGAGGACACGACGTGAAGCGAGAGGAATCGGGTAGGAGACAGATGAAGACTACAGAAAAGAGAGCAGAGGAGCGGGTGTGTGTGAGGGGTGGGAAAGAGAGGGGAACTTTAACAGTGAGAGGGGCAAGCAGCATGAGGATGATAGAGAGGAAGTACCGCCGAGAAAATGTAGTGACACGGCGCTACTCAGAGAGCTGAAGGAAAGGGAGTGGAGAAAAAAAAATATTTGTGTTAGATCGAGCAGTGCGCGGACAAATATGGAAAGCGCTATGATGAAGGTGGAGGAGATGGCGGAAATTGAGTGGGACAGTATGATTATAAGATCTTGGGAGATGAGCGGGGAAATGTCCAGATTAAGGATAAAGGACCTGAGAGACAAGGTGGAGGTCATGAGAAAAAAAGGAAAAATGAGAGGTTCTGATGTATGGATAGACGATGATCTAACCTTGAGAGAGCTGAAGGTTCAAAAGTGGCTGAGGCGGGAGGCAGAGAGGGCGACAGGGGAGGGAAGGCATGCAAAGGTTGCATACATGAAAATTGAACGAGGTGGAGTATGGTGGCGATGGAATGAAAGAGAAGGATAATTGGAGAAGTTTTTTCTGCGGAGAGGAAGCTGCTAAGAGACTAGATATGGAGGGGGCAGGCGGCAAGGAGCAGGAAGGGCAATGTGACAGAAAGAAGAAGATTGAAGGTGTGAGTGTTGTTGTATGGAATGTGACAGGTGTCAGGGAAACATGGACTTTTTCAGAAAAATTTGATATTAATGTGCTGCAAGAAACGTGTGTGAAAAGAAAAAATGAAAACAAAGAGACTGAGTTACTAAGTAAGAAGTATAGATGGAAGTTGAAAGAGGCTAAGAAAGAGTGTGGGAGGGATAATGAACCAAAGAAGGGGAGAGCAAAGGGAGGGCAATTTATAAAAATTAAAAATGAAATTTATAATGAATGGGTTATGGATGAATGGAAGTATGGTTTTATTATAAGAAGCTGTAATGATGAAAAAATTAAAAATGAGAATTGTAATAGAGAACCTGATAAAGATGATAATGTTAGGATAAATATATGTTTTGTAACGTTGTGTAACAATGAAAAGATTGAAAGAATTGAAAAATATTTGACACATTGTATAGAAGACACTGTATGCATGTATGATCTGATTCTTATTGTAAGTGACATGAATGCAAGGACGGGAGGAGAGAGAGGCGCTAGGGTATCACAGGACAAATTCATAAATGAGGAGGAAAAAAATCTAATTGAGCTGTGCAGAAAATTGGGGTTATGTATATTAAATGGGAGGGTGAATGGGGATAAATTAGGAAAAATAACATTCATTGGAGGAAAGAATGAGCACATCGGGTCAGTACTGGATCTGGTGCTAGCGGTGAAGAAAGGTACGGGGTGGGGGGATGTAAGAATGATGGTTGAAGAAAGGATAGAATCCGATCACCTCCCAATCGGGTTATAGGTGGGAGGGAAAGACGAAGGGAAAGGAAAGAGAAGTGAAATGGAGTCTGTGCGGAAAACAGTACAAGAGGGGAGGCAGAATGAATGGAGATGGAATGAGGAACTAAAGGAGATTTCATGGCGAGAATGAGGGAATCGATCGACGGAGGGGAGGTTTTGGACTAGGATCGCATGAAGAAGGGAATAACAGTGGCCGCTAAGGAGGTCGGCAAGATTAAAAAAGCACGATGAGGCGAGGTTGAGGGGGAGGCGCGGAAGCCACGATGGTGGAATAGCAAGTGCGCCATAAGAAAGGAAGAGAACAGGGAGAGCATCATGGGATTCATAAGAATGAAAAGTATCGAGAACAAGAAGGAGATCAGTGAAGCCAAAAAGAATTCAAAAAAGGCAGTGAGGGGGGCAAAGGAAAGTTAGAATAGTGAAGAAGAGAGGAAATTAACGAGGTTAGGAACATGAGCGAGTGGTGGAGGGGTATGAGAAGATTTGGAGGTAACAAAAAAGTGAGGCCTGATGAGAAAATCACTGATGAAGAATAGATCGGACATTTTGAAGCGCTACTAAATAAGAACGGGAGGAGAAAGGGTGAGATTGTGAATGGCGAATCTAGCGAGAGGTCAGGTGAATTGAGGGCGGGAGCTTTTGAAGAAGCGGGAGACGTCGATAACCCGAAATTAGATGAGAGTTTCAGCGAAGAAGAGGTCACAGGAGGACTCAGGAGTCTCGCAAACGGTAAGGCGCCAGGGGAAGATGGTATTGCAGGGGAGTTTGTGAAGGCAGCAGGGCTTGAGAAGGTCGGAGAATTTGCTGAAGTATTCAACAGTATATGCAAGGGCAGGAGTATACCAGAGGGGTGAGAAAGTGCGATCATTGTACTTATACACAAAGCTGGAGAGATTGAGAAAGCAAAAAATTACAGAGGTATCTCGTTACTGCATATGGGGTATAGTGTGCTTATGGCAATGATGGCAAAAAGATTGGGTGAATGGGCAGAAGAAAATAATATACTGAGAGAAAGCCAAGCGGGTTTCAGAATGGGTAGAAGTACTAGAGAGCACATTTTCACGCTCAATGCACTGGTAAGCAACGTGTTAGCAAGAAAAAAAGGTAGGATGTACGTGGCTTTCGTGGATTTCAGAGCCGCCTTCGATACAGTCGACAAAGAGCGTATGATAGAAAAGCTATGGAGAATTGGTGTGAAGGGAAGGATGCTGAGGATGATCATGAGAATATATCAAAAAACTATGGCAAGGGTGAGGGCTGGAGATGAAATCACAAGGGAGTTTGAGACTAATATTGGAGTGAGGCAAGGATGTGCACTGAGTGCGATTATTTTTTGCATCTTTATTGACGATATCGATAGAGAATGGGAAGTGCGAAAAGTAAGGGGTGTTTGTGTTGGTAGCAAAAGGATATGTGCTCTGAAATACGCGGATGACATCGCGGCTGTAAGTGATGATGCAGGGGAGTTGAGGAGGATGCTGAAAAGATTGGGAGGATACGTTAATGAGAACAAGCTTGAAGTGAACACTGACAAAACGAAGATATTGGTCTTCAGGAAAGGAGGCAAGTTGAGAAAGGAGGAAAAATGGAGGTTCAGAGATAAGGACATTGAAGTGGTTAACAGGTTCAAGTACCTAGGCGATTGGTTCTCAACCGAAGCCTACGAAAGAGCACAGTGTGAGGAGTCAGCCGGGAAAGCCAGGGTAGCCACAAACGCAGTTTGTGGTTGATGAAAAGAGCAGGGAGGGACAGATGGAGTGAGAGGAACAAATTATTTGACACAATTATCAAGGCAGGGGTGATGTATGGAGTTGAAGTCTGGGGATGGGGAAACAACGATTGAGTGGAGAAAGTATACGGGAGGTACGTGGAGATGGCGGCAGGGCTGGCAAGAAATACGCCAGGCTACATATGGAGAAAGAAGCTGGGTATGATACGATTGAGTTGGGTGATAAAAGAGAGGCTGTGGAGATACGTGAGAAAAGTGTATGAAATTGACGATGAGAGATGGCCAAAGATATGCTTGAGGGAAGAGGTGAGAAATATATCGAATAATAGGCCAACTGGCTGGGGAAAGAAGGTTCATAAAATGGCAAGAGAGATGGGTATGGTATGTGTGTTTGAAGAGATGTGGCGTGGTGCTGAAGCAAGCAAAATCAGAAATATCATTGAGGAAGGTATGAAGAAACTTAAGAGGGAGTATGAGGAAGAGGATGAAATGATAATACAGCTGTCAACATATAGCCCATGGTATAAAGACATATGAATAGAGGGGGGTGGAAACAAATACTGGGAGGTGGAGGTGAGGACAGGTAGACTGAAGGAAATCTGGTGTAGATTAAGATGTGGAAAAGTTGGTAAGGATGGAAAAAAGGGTACGGTTGACAAAAGTTGTAGGACGTGTAAAAGTGAGGTGGGAAGTTTAACTCACATTTTAAGATGTGAAAAGCTTGCTGGCAGGGTTAAGCAAACTCTCATTGAGTCCATAAGCGATAAGCTAGGCGGCGGTTCTGATAAAGACAAGGGGGAGAGGTTGAAAGAACTGCTTAGGGGAGAATGCGATAGGGACATTTGTGAATATGTGGAGAAAGTCCAAGTACTGCTAGCAGGCGATGGATACGATAGTAGAAGTAAAGATGGGGGGAGCGATAGGCAAGCTAGCGATGAGAATGACAGGCTCGAATGATTAACAGTATGTGTGATGTGAGTGTCAGCGCGTCAGAGCAGAGAAGTCTGAATTTGTAATGTTATTTGTAAAATGAGTGGAATAGCTCAAAATTAATTGAACAAATTAATAAATCAAGAGACACGGTAGTGTCTCGCGCCAAGTTCACTGCGGAGCGAGACTCACGTACCGTGTATCTTTACGCGAAAATCCGAGTTTCAAGAGACCACTATGATGAGATCTCATATATGCACTAAATTTAGCGGAAAAATAATGGGCGCAATTGGAAGCTCGTGTCCAAATTATATAACAAAACTGATTTTATTTTTTTTCTACGTTCCGTATTACGGAAGATATATTGAGTTGAAGTTAAATTTTATTAAAAACTCTCGATTTTCATGATGAAATAATTCAGTCCTGCTCGTCGTCGTCGTCTGTTGGGCATCCTCATTCAATGTGTGTATGATACTATAAATTTGTCTCTCTTCAATCTGTACTGTAGTATCTTTTTCTTACTCCTGATACTTCCCATCATTTCACCTTTTATTATTACAAGGTCATGAGAACCTTTTTCTAACACACGTTATATCCATAAGTTTGTCTTTCTCTCTCACTTTACTCTGGCGGTCAACTTTAACACTATAATGAAAATAAATATTATCAAGAAACATAATAAAGAAAAAATAATATTATTATTATTATTTCTCTATTCTATATTTTTTCTGCTCTATCGGTAGGTTCCGAAATGAATTTTATTTTATAATTATATAGGTTTTATAGTTTTTAGGAATTTTTAAGAATAGGAATCACTATTAGGAAAGTGCGCGACGACTCGGTGATTCAGTTATCCACTTTAGGTTAGGTATTTACCTCCTGTGGCACCACATTGGACCACTTAGTGGAAATGAAATATTTTGAACCGAGTATGTAAATGGCAAAAAAATTGAATTGCAAAAATTACTTTGGAAAATTTATTTTGATTAATTATTGTATTCGTAGTGAAAAAAGAAGTGATATCAAAAAAAAGGACAAACTTTTTTTATAAAAAAAGAAAAAAAAAGGCGCCAAGTTCATGTGTGGCAAAAAAATTGAATTACAAAAATTACTTTGGAAACTTTATTTCAAAAAAATTACTTTGCAAAAAGTTTATTTGAAAAAGTCACTTCGAAAAAATTACTTTACAAAAAGATTTGATATCAGTCATTATTGCCAAGTGCACAATATAAAGTTATAATCTAGTTATATTGTCAAAAATATCCCACTTTTAATACGAACGTACTTGGTGCGTCCGATCAGTTGATGGATTTTATATCAGTTAAAATTTTATGCATGATTAACATCATCAGTTACGCTTATCTCGGACGCGCCAAGTACGTTCGTATTAAAAGTGGGATATTTTTGACAATATAACTAGATTATAACTTTATATTGTGCACTTGGCAATAATGACTGATATCAAATCTTTTTGTAAAGTAATTTTTTCGAAGTGACTTTTTCAAATAAACTTTTTGCAAAGTAATTTTTTTGAAATAAAGTTTCCAAAGTAATTTTTGTAATTCAATTTTTTTGCCACACATGAACTTGGCGCCTTTTTTTTTTCTTTTTTTATAAAAAAAGTTTTTTATTATTAC
Source organism: Microctonus brassicae (assembly GCA_918226075.1). NCBI lineage: Eukaryota > Metazoa > Arthropoda > Insecta > Hymenoptera > Braconidae > Microctonus > Microctonus brassicae. Next base: position 8,294,804 of record OW445489.1, read on the forward strand.
TACTAAAAAATTTTGTATGAAAGTCCTCTCCAAATTTATATTGAAATATTTCCACAATAATTTGTATCATATTCCAGCTCCAGCTTTTGTGTTAAAAAAAAAACCATTTTGTGTGGAATAAGTTGTATTTTATATCTGACATATAATGTCGGATACTAAATACAAAACTGTATATTGTTAGCTGGCATAGTTGGCAACGCATCAGTCTCGAAATTGGCAGTTCAAAGGGTTCGAGTTCAAATCCTACCTAAGGAAATATATTTTTCAGCGTATGATATTTGTATATATTTGTGTTAAATGTTCAATTATATTCAGATTATTAATATATTATTCATTATTCGATATTTATAATGTGACAATAAACTCTACTTCAAACATCGGAAACCACCTAAATTAATAATTGAAAATATACAGTAATTTACAATATAGAAAAAAATGTTGAATATGTAGAATTTTTTCGGAATTACTTGGATCGAAATAAGCCAATATTTTTCAATCATATATATATTATTTTCATATTCATTCATTGTCATAAACATTATATGAAAAATTATGGCGGCATACAGCAGCTCTATTTCATTTTGTTTTGTGAAAATTTGAACGTGCGGACCTCGTGTAGACGTGTAAATTTTTCCGATAAATTTTTACTCGGGTCATGAATCAACCGATGACAGTGTCAGTTGAGGGAGCTGAGTGTCAGTAGAGTCGAGCTCATTTGTTTACCGCACATTCAACTTACGAACGGAAAAAATGTAAAGAAGCGACCACATTGTACTGTGAATGTACAGTGAAAATACATTTGAATTCATAGGCGAAATGTACGGTAAAAATGGAAGGTGAAGACGCTGAAAATTTCGACTCGGGATAATCAATATTTTCACAAATCAAAATCGAAATTTTTCTTAGAGTGACCGTTATGCTCGGCAAGCTTACTAGGAGAGAACATGATGTAGATTATAAATTATATCATGTTTTTTATTTTTTAAATCATAATATCATGGTGAAAATGAAGAAATCCATGAAATTGACTATAACTTCAATTATGACCTCGAATAACTTTTGAACCAGTAAAGTAACACAAAAATCATGAGATACCGTTTTTGTACAGCATTAAATTTCCTACAAAAATATGTTTTGATCATGCCAAGGAGTTATTTCGTTGATGAGTTACAATAGTTGAAAGCCACCCTGATGACCTGAAAGATCTTAAAGATTTCGGGGGAATCTTATACAACAGAATGATATTTCAAATACAGACAATTACTTGAGGAAAATGATAAAAAGTTTTATACAATAATAATAATGAAAAATCCGTAGAATAATAACGTTGAAAAAATACTCGAATAATAATCATAAACTAGTGAAGAAATAATAATAATGACTCTCAATTTCATTCAAATAGAATAAGTAATAATTCTTATGATGATTCCACAATAATGAAACAATATATATACACTTATAGCAAGAATTTAAGAATATTGATCAGCATGCGGAATTTAGGGGTGATTTTCAACAGCCTGTAACTCAGGAGAAAATGATTGCACAGCACAATTGACGAAAAGTAAATTGTAGCTTCAAGTGTCTAGTTTTCAGATCTGGCTCTGGAAAATTTTTATGTTGTACAGTTCCGGGATAATCTCAGAAAGAAGGAGCAAAAATAAAACTCCCAAATTTTTGTGTGTCTTTCAGAAGGTCCACGGGCTCAAAAAATTTTTTCTTTGAAATCCCACTATGAAGCTCTTCTAGGAAATTTCGTGTCTTCTAATTTAACCACATGAAGCGCCTGGTGAGATAATTTACTGATCAGTTAACCTCAATCAAAACAAAAAATCCTTTTTGACTTTGGTGACCAATAACTCAGTCAATAATGATTGTACAAGAAATCGAAGGAGGGTTCTGGAAACTGCAAAACATTCTCTATAAAATGCTATCAGTAGTCCATGAGAAAAAATTTTTCTCGGAACGATAATTTCGTCTGAAAAAAAGATGAAAAATCGCATATTCAAGGATAATTGGATAACTCTGTATAACTTTGGATATAAAGGATAAATGCAGAATATTTCAGTTAATTTTTCAAGTTTAGAGTGTCCTGAATGAACCCTGAGAAATTTCAAACCTTTGTGATTTTTTTTTCTCATTTCCCCGAAGCCTCAAATTCTGTAGTTTGACCAAAATCGCCAAAAATCACCATAATGACAATTTTTTGATTTTTCATCAATTTTTTAGTTAAATTTACTTTTTTTTCTGCAATAATCTTTATTTCACCCATGTAAAAGATCAATTATTGTAAAAAGTCTGAAAAAAAATATTTTGAGAAAAAAATTTTTTTTCAAAATTTTTTTCAATTTTTTTTTTTCAGCATGTATGAAATGCTTCAGTATTGTCAAAAAAAAAAACATGATTTTTTTCATCCATGGTGACTGATTTAGTTCAAGATGTTGATTTAAAAATTTATTCGAAAAATCGATATACCTCCTCTACGGATACCTCCTCTTCTTCATACAAAACTTGAATTCCATCGTATGCTCTTACGCCTCCTTATCAACATAAACTTTTTGTTCAGCGAAAAATAGTTTTTTTCAAAACTAATCTTTCGGTATGCCCCATCGACACTTATCTGCGATAGAGGTGGCTCGCGTTGTAACTCTTCTTCAGCAAGGTTACAGTCAGGTGGAAGTAGCAGCTGCAATGGAAGTGAGCCATTTCTGTTATCAGTCGTGCCTTTGCCAGATTCAATGAGACTGGTGACTACAATCATCGTTTAAATCGAGGTAGACAACGAATAACTACCGAGCGCGACGATCGAACTATCGTTCGAGAAGTTTGTCGACACCCTACTGCGCATTCACACACGATCGCTCGTCAGTTTTCAAATCGCCGACAACAATTTCCACAACAACACATTTCAGCTTCAACAGTTCGAAATCGCTTTCGAGAGCAAGGACTACGTGCTCGATGTCCAAATCGGGTACTTATGCTCAATTGGAGACATCGTCAAAACCGATTGGCCTATGCGCGTGACCATCACCATTGGGGTCGTAGACAGTGGAGCAGTGTGTTATTCACTGATGAATCCCGATTTTGCCTTCATGGCAATGATAGACGGTCGCTTATTTGACGTCGTCGTGGGGAACGAGGTCTTGACCGTTTGACGAGACCGGTTGCGGCGTATGATGACGGATCAGTCATGGTATAGGCAGGCGTATCCATCAATATTAGAACCCCATTGGTAATTGTTCGTGGATCATTGACTGCCGAAAGGTATATCAATAAAATTCTGGAACCACACGTCCTACCTATGCGCATACAAATGGGAGCGAGACTATTCATTTTAATGCAGGATAATGCTCGTCCTCATACTGCATTACGCACGCGAAATTTTCTCCACGTTAACAACGTGACAGCACTGAATCATCCAGCCATGAGTCTCGATCTGAATCCAATTGAGCATGTGTAGGACATGCTTGGTCGTCGATTGCGACGAGACTATCCTCAGCTGAATAACTTGCAACATTTGATTCGGGCGTTGTTGCAATGTTGGCGAGCAATTCCACAGCATGATATTCGACGATGTATTAACATGCAGGAGCGCTTGTAAGCGGTCATTCAGAACAGGGGTGGCAATACACGTTATTGAACTGTAATACAATAGTAGAGTCGCCGTTCAACAGCCTAGACAGACAGACAGACAGACAGCAGACACGCACACATGTGTGTATGTGTGTGTGTGATAAGCGTGAATCCGACCGCGCAACATACACGTGGTACCCTTTGAGGGACAATAATGCCGGCTGTCAAAGACAGCAATCCAAAAAAATTGAGTTAATTTTTTTGACAATACTGAAGCATTGTGAACATGCTGAGAAAAAAAACGAAACAAAAAAATTAGAAAAAATAATTTTTTTCTCAAAATATTTTTTTTCAGATTTTTTACAATAATTGATCTTTTTCATGAATGAAATGAAAATTATTGCAGAAAAAAAATTGAATTTGACTGAAAAATTGATGAAAAATCAAAAAATTGTCAATATGTTGATTTTTGGCGATTTTGGCCAAACCACAGAATTCGAGGCTTCGGGGCAATAAGAAAAAAAAATCACAAAGGTTTGAAATTTTCAGGGTTCATTCGGGACACTCTAAACTTGAAAAATCAACTGGAATATTCTGCATTTATCTTTTATATCCAAAGTTATACAGAGTTATCCAATTACCCTTGAATATGCGATTTTTCATCTTTTTTTCAGACGAAATTATCGTTCCGAAAAAATTTTTTTCTTCATGGACTACTAATAGCATCTTATAGAGAATGTTTTGCAGTTTTCTGAACCTTCCTTCGATTTCTTGTACGATCATTATTGACTGAGTTATTGGTCATCAAAGTCAAAAAGAACTTTTTTGCTTTGATTGAGGATAACTGATCAGTAAATCATCTTACCAGGCGCTTCATGTGGTCAAATTGAAGGGCACAAAATTCCCTGAAAGAGGTTCATGGTGGAATTTCGAAAAAAAATTTTTTTGAGCCCGTGGACCTTCTGAAAGACACACAAAAATTTGGAAATTTTTTTTTTGCTCCTTCTTTCTGAGATTATCCCGGAACTGTACAAGATAAAAATCTTCCAAAGCCAGATCTGGAAACAAGACAATTGAAGCTACAATTTACTTCATGTCGATTTTGCTGTGCAATCATTTTCTCTCGAGTTACAGGCTGTTGAAGATCACCCTAAAATTTCGCATGTTGATCAATATCCTAAAATTCTTGCTACAAGTGTATATATATATTAGGGTGTTTCAAAAAAAAGCAAAAAATTTTTTTTCCCTCGGCTACATGCTTAAAAGTTTCGTTTAGGTCAGAGAATAAGTCTCTGAAAATATAAGCCCTTAATATTAATATTAAGATAGTGCATACCGCATTTTTCTATTTTCCATGAGAATAATATGGGAAGAATTGTTTTTACATCTTCTGATTTTTGTAACTTTTAAACTACTGATTACACAGAAAATGCAATACATATTTTTATCGAGAATTGAACGCTCTACAAAAAAGGTCTCTTCTCATTTTTCGATTAGTCTACATGTTTAAAAGTTATTCAGTGTCAAAGTTGAATTTTTCGTAAATTCGGCTGATTTTTGCATATTACACCAGAAACTGTTAGTTTTATTGACAATATACGCATTAATTTCACTTCTAATATATTTTTAACTTTCGAAAAATGTTAAACAATTGTATTTTTAGCTAATAAAAAAATAGAACGCTTTCAGAATATTTTTAAAATTGTTACTATAATTTTACTTGGGCTACAAAAAAAAAAAAAAAAGGGGGGGCTACAAAAAATGAGAAGAGACCTTTTTTGTAGAGCGTTCAATTCTCGATAAAAATATGTATTGCATTTTCTGTGTAATCAGTAGTTTAAAAGTTACAAAAATCAGAAGATGTAAAAACAATTCTTCCCATATTATTCTCATGGAAAATAGAAAAATGCGGTATGCACTATCTTAATATTAATATTAAGGGCTTATATTTTCAGAGACTTATTCTCTGACCTAAGCGAAACTTTTAAGCATGTAGCCGAGGGAAAAAAAATTTTTTGCTTTTTTTTGAAACACCCTAATATATATATATATATATATGTATATATATGTTGTGACGTGGGAATTACGTCACGTTACTCGATGAACAGCGTTTCGCGAGCATACAATCCATTACACTTTCAAGAGACGCGCCATAAGATTTTTGACCAGGATGCTGCGTTAAATAAATTAAATTACAGACGAAAACTATATTGGACGACAATGGACTGCGCAGCAACAACGCAAACGTATTGGACGACGAGGGACATGAGGAGCAAGCGGAGAACCCGAAACGCAAACACTGTACGCGGTCGGTCTGACGCTAAGTTCTTGTAAGAATGAATGTGAGTGAGAGAATGAGAAATAAGGATGAGCGTATGCGTGCGTGTGCGATGGAGCGAGTGGCTCGGGCTACGCATAAACGAAGGACAGCGCTATACTTATGCTTATGCATTTTGGGCAATATTGCACGAGACAAAGGGCAATAAAATGACCGATGAAGTGAGGCATTCCTTGTCCTCACGATTACAACGTTGTCGCTAAGGCGTCACTCTCGTCTCGATCACCGTTGCGTAAAGCAAATTACGTCTAACAAAAACTTCACAGCCAAGTATTGAATTAGTGAAGTATTGGCTAGCGAAAGTACATCAATTTGAAGAAATTACGACCCAGTGATTATAAAATCAGCTGTGTAAGTCGACAAGTGTGTGGGAAACAGTTGGTCCACGTCACGAAAGGAAGCCAGACGCAGTTGTGCAGAGAAAAACCGGGGATTTTGGAATTGATAAAGCAGGATAACTTGAAAGTGTCGCTGCCGACGGATTCCATATATTCTATTCAGCGCATCAGCCTGGTGAGTCTCGTTAAAATAATATAGTGGCGAGGACAACTCCAATAATTACAAGTATCACTGTTTCTCGTGTTCACACGAGCGTTAAGTCGAGAGAAAAGTGATTAAAAATAATAAAGAAACCGACCGAGCCACGTGAACGATACGCATGCTGTGTATGTTTGTATGTGTGTGTGAACGTGTGTCGTTGACGAGCGGTCACGATGCAACTGAAATTCAATTGAAAATTCAATAATGCAATAATAAAATAAGTTCATTCGGTATTGATAGGAATTTCATACGTATTTCGATGACTGAAGATTGTTTGAACATTTGTGTCATAATTTAATGAATTAATTATTAGTTTTATTTCATTCGCGGTAATTTGATTTTTTACGACGTACGATACATGTAAAGGCGACAACAGATGTAAAAAAAGTTACTTATTATACTGTGTTACAAAAATATATATATATATATATCGTGGGCACGGTATACGCGTTACTGCTGCCGGACAATTATTCCAAGATTATTGATGAAAGTTATTCTATATAATTATTTTGATCAAACTCAATATTGTTTTGAGACCATACAATTGCAGCGATATTAGTTATCGTGCAACAATAATTAACTAAAATATTTAATAAATTAAATAAAGCGCTGCGCTATAAGGCGCAGGCGAAAAGTACGACAGTCTATAGGCGAGCATAGCCACCTCGCTATAGATATACTAAAGCACGGCACGCTTCACGGCCGTAGCTATCGTTACGCTGACTCGTGCCACGAGCAGCGGTGCAAACGTACATTTTTCTTTTCAAATGTTATTAAATTGATTATTTCTTTTCAAATTATATTCTTTATTAAACTTATATTATTTCACCTTATCAATGAATTATTTTTTTTATCATCATTTCATTGCTTCACTGTCAGCGTATTTGCGTACCATGATTTAAGAATTTCGCCTCAAATTTCCTGTATCTTTTATTTCAGATTTTGCGTCGCGTCAATGATTATTTCGCGTTTTTCAGATTGGTGATTTCACGAAAAATTGCATTGGTTTCGAAAGACCTGCGACGCCTCCGCGGACGTGTGTCCATTACTGGGGTGTCGGACGAAAATCTTTTGTCGTTACGATTGGTTCCCGTAAGGAACCTGGCGCTCAAGATATTTTTTTTTTGTCTTGTTTCTCGTTCTTTAGCAAACCTGAGCGGCCAAAGAGTAATGCTGACGTGATTCTCCCGTGTGTTCGGAAAATACGTCACAATGTATATATTAAAAGATGAAAAAATTGTAATTTTTTCATAATTATTTAAATTAATATATGTATCAATTTGAATAATTATTATAATGAAAATTACCGCACCTGAATTCTGATATAAGATAATATATGACCACGTTTTTTATAGTTTTAGCCGTGGATATTGACGAATTCACGGTGGTGCGACAATAATTATAATCCTTCATCCGGAAAAAAATAATAATAATTGATTTTCCTTATACAACATAATATCTTGTACATTTTTACTAATAAATTTTTCAGGAACAGCTCACGCATTATAATTATCTTCCAACCCTACAATAATGCGGCAGAAGCTCATCTTTGACTCGACAATATTATATGATCCGTATAATTTTCCTTATAATATCTATTTCCTTAAAGAGGTTCCCTACTAACAAGAAATTAAGGATCGAGATCAGCGAAATCGCGAATATTATTAGATTATATTAAAAAAATGAGCTTTGGAAATTGTCTAGGGTCGAGGGTACATATAAAAAAAGTTATTAATAATTATACTTCCAGCCTTTAACACGCGTTCTTATGAAAAATGACGAGATATCCGTACTTAATTGCTTGTATATTCGTGAATTAAGAATAGGTTGAAATGAAATTTACACAGATAGGAAGATGATATTCTAAAGAACAGTTTTGTTGCGTAAAAATATTCTGAGGGTGCACGCGCGCGCTATTTGAAATAAATACAACTTAACATAGTAATTATACAGCTGACGATGCGCGCATGCGCAGTGTATAGCAACGTTGCCACGTCGTAGATATTAGTTACATATATTTCGTGTTGACATACATATATTTTCCCAACCTCCTTAATATCAACAATCTATCCGTAGTTGATGTAATTTATTTAATGACTTCCAACATAGAATATCGTATCGTTGCGCTGTGGAAGTGAATAAATTGAATAACAATGACTATTCGTCACGTGGTGTTACACCGGGGAGTAGTTAAATAAGGCGGGTTCTGGATCAATCTGCTTTACCATCACAGGTTTTGTTCCAAGCTATGTCATTACCTACCTTACCAGCAGTAGTGACGCGAGTTATTATCTAGCTTACCCCATTAGCCATTACCTATTTGTAGGTCACACTATTGTAGGCCGTTTTTTTTATCGGCAAGTGGGCATCATAGTTTTATAAGCGGTCCGAAATCCCCCCCCCCCCCCCCCCCCCCCACCCATGTCACGCATACAAGATATGAAACAGATGTGATTTGAATGTATTTTCAAACATTAGAATATATGTGTTGTTTAAAAGAATTGTCGAAACATAAACATCTGCATTGTGAATAGTGAGAGTGTAATATGACATCACGGGTGAAATTAAGATGAAATTTTGTCTCAATAGAAGCCAAGTGTGGTCTACAATTCAGTCAAAGAGCAACGCGTGTTTAGTGAAGTGCTGAAAATATTAATTAAAATTTCATATCAAAATAACGAAAAGAATGGGCAAAGTGAGGCGTGATATCATCAGTGAAAAGGGGATGCGTTATGTAAGTACAAAGTTCCATTATTGCAACCACTTATTACTATCAACCCTTACTGTGTAATATATATTTTTTCGGTATTTCAAACGTGTAACGTCGGGTATCTCATATTTGATGCTCAAAGAACTACATTAAAGTGTATGTATCAATATTATTATAATTAAAATTTATTTAATATTTTTTTAGCTATTTCACTGGGAATTTTGGTTCGTCTACCTCATTCATTTGATAACACTGCTGAGGAAATTCAATCAGTTCATCAATATACTGGCTTGGGTTGATGCGCTCAGTGCCAGTCAGATTCAGCTTTTGGTAGAATTTCGAAATGTGATAATACGTCTAGTTGATACCATCATAGATCTGAAGTGGAACGTATGTGGCAGATTATGTTTTTTAATTCAAAATTTTTTTATTCAAATTTTTTAATTCAATATTGTTATTTATAGCATCCTAAGCCAAGTCTCATAGAAGGCAAATATATGGACATCAAAGCGCGATGCGCTAAGCGTGAACTAAGGAAGGCTCAGAGGAAGGAGGCCACTCTTCTCATGGTCGAGCTGGGGCATGAATTCAATAATGATGATTTGATTTTTGATTTCGTTGGCATCAGGTGGATGCATGATGGTCGTTGGGGTGAGAACCACCCTAGTGCAGATTGGGGTCATTCTATCTGGGATGAGAAGGGTGCGATTTATACTTTCTACGACATGTAGTGTTATATATGTTAATTTATTAGTTTTGTTTATTTATTTTGTATCATAATTATTATTTACGCATACTTGTAGTTTTTGTTATAGGTACACGTTAAGAATGATTTATTGCTAGGATTGAAATATGGTCGATTTTCTATATTTTTGCTCATGATGTTCATTTTCATTATCAACACAATTTTTATACGATATTAATTTTTTTAATTTCTCAATTACTCTTGTAATATATATTAAGCATTTATTCCCTCTATTTTCTTTATTGAATTGAGAAAATTAAGAAAATTACGTAAATCACGCAGGCCGGTGAATTGATTATTTCACTGAATAATTATCTTTTTTGATAATTAATCTTCTTGATGATGTTCTCAATTGATTTGACGTGGTGGTGTAGCTGATTGATTAGTTCTTTGATGATGATTTTATTCAATAAATGATGAAAGGTTAGATTTCAATTTTGATGAACATATAAAATATGTCCGTGCACGTTGAGCATTACTTTTCAAGCTTATATATGTAAAAGTAGTTCCTTGCGAGTGCATGCTGGATTGAATATGCGTCAATGACCTTAGGCGATAATGCATTTTGGTCACTGCGCATCTGCTGTTATGCGCAACAAGTGTGCGTAGACGATCAGTCGCCCATGAATTTTCTGTATTAATACGCACTGCAACGCTTATAGAAAATAGCACAATAGGCGATGCACTCAAAAGTCGCACTGAAAAATAGTGCAAAATGTCTTATGACTTGAGAGGTGCTGCCCTACAGTGATCAGCTCTTTAATTGATTGTTTGAATCCGCAACACATAGGAATGGCTGGATCTTTTGCAATATAATTCAATAGTTGAATTTTTTGTGTATCTGAGACTTTGATGTATGGTATTAGCCATTCAATCTTTTCCAGAGTAAGTTTAATATCTTCGTCTTCAGTTTGCACGTAAGCATTCATATCTGTACCTGTTCTTGTGAGAACTAATTCATGCTTGGCATTTACAATGACTTTTCCATAATCTTCAGCGAATCCCAACAATAAATTAAGTGAAATATTGATATCAAAGTAGCCAGCAGCATTGATTATTTTAGTCTCATTTGCAGACAACCATCCAGCATTTTCCAAAAGACAACTTTGCTCTGAGCACAATGAAGTATATCCCTTCATAAGTGTGGTTATACCAACATTTTTACAGCGATCAATTTCAACAGCATTCAATTCATAGCGTATTTCTTCGAATAGATGACAAGCAGCTAGATTGACAAGTGTTGTAGTCGCGACTGCAGTTAAATCATTTTTAGTTAGTCTTCCACAGATATGCGATGAGCTTTTGCTTGGTAATAAGCATAAGTCCTGATGTTGTACTGCGATACGGATTTCATCATTGTTATTGAATGTTGATGTTGCATATGGTTGATGTGCATGAATCTCATAATGTGCAATAGATTCATCGAAAATAATTGGTTTTTGTATTGTTAAAATTTTTTCCATGGTATCAGACAGCACAAACAACAACAAAATTTTATTTTTTTCCACGTAATTTCAGACCGAGATTCTTTAACAGTTGAATGTTTTGATGTGTTAGTTGTCCGCCTTGCATTTGACGACTGATGAGTTTTCGGCATATTCCCCCACTTTTATAGCTCCTACCATGAACTATCGATGATGATGGTAATGATGCTTGCGTAATTGTTTCTCCAGTATCATATACAATCCCCATTACTTCATCGATTTCAAATGCAATCTTATGGTTATAATTTCACCGCGAAAATTCACTAGATGATTGTTTTGATCAACTATTCTCAGCTGTAGATGTTGTATTGCTTTCACGGCGACTGGCATGTGGATGACGTGTGTTGGAACTTCAACAATCTTATATCCTGGTGGGACACTGGGGAAAAATTCATGAATCGTGTGCACTCGATGTTCATTGATATAAGCACTTGTTGTAATGTTACACTCAACACGAAGTGCATTAACTTTCAAAATTGTCACAGGTAAATCTGATTTGTAGGTTATGTTGGGTGGGTAGATATGTGGTTTGAATCCAAGTAATTGTCCTATTGAGTTCTTCGCTGTAAAATCTATAAAACGATCACACTTGATTTCACAACATAATTCATTGTTATTGGGTTTGAGGGTTATAGATATATCTGGTAAGGCTTTTTGCAGATAACTTTCAATATCTTCAATTTCATGGCTGCCTGTAGGTATGAAGATTGTGCGATATCCCATCGGAAGATCGGTCTCAGTATCAGCTAAATTTTTTTCATCAATCAAGCGAAATTGGTTGTTAGTCTCATCAATATTGGGGATTGAATTAAATGTCAACAATTCAATGAGCCCTAATACATAATTTTTTTCCGGTGACAGTTCAATTGGTGGAAAATATTGAGCCTCGTGTATGGAGGATCGTCCAGATACTGTTAATGTCAATGAATCATCCATGACTGATGTTCAATTATCATTACACATTTATTTTATAGACGTTCAGTTGAAAATTTCAAACATAGATGTCCATATATCAATGTGTTGTAATCTTGATATTTCTCATAATTATATTTTACCCTACCAACATCGAGATACTTCATTAAATCTTGTGGAGGTCGCAAATCACCGAAACTATCAAAATATGTTACGTCATTGTTTTTATTTTCATATGCTACCCAATGTGTGCCGGGACCATCCTTATCATCAAGATTGATAATAGCAGATTCATATTTTCGTGGACCAGTTGCCGGCAAATTATTTCGCATGAATACCCCACGAAAATGTGGGATATGCATAAGTTTCGCATATTTGATAAGATCAGCATCAGTTAGCGCTCGATGTGGTAGGTTTATGAGTTTTTTGCTGCTTGTTTTAAATAAAGACCCATTCCAGTCTTATATGGTTTCAAATACAATCCTTCTCCTAATGCCACATCCTCCATTTTCATATTGTGACGTTTCTTCTCCTCCAGTTGTTGTTTTGCTGCACGCGCATCATTGACAGCTTTAGCTATACCAGCAGCTCCACCAGCCAAACTTCCAATAGTGCTCAGCCCAGCAAATATAGGTAAAAGTAATGGTAAAACTCCTCCTATTTTCAATGGTACAGGTAAAATGCGGGGCGGTGAGTCCACTTTACTTTTTCCACCAGCGTTTTTCACAGCAGCACGTGCACCATTCAACGCAGACTTGAGTACATCGCCATCAGAATTTCGCATTGAATTTCTCGCTTCACTAACAATTTGTTTGAATGATGTCTTTTTTTTCTTCTTCGTTTGTCTCTTCTTTCTCCTCATTCCCGCACCGAGTTTTGATTTCAACTTCATGATATGAGTTACACCCAAAGCCGCTACTCTCTCACCAACACTCGCGTTTTTATTGAGAACACGTTCCAAAGCTCTTTCAGCTAGCACTTTATCAGCTTTGTTCCTCTCAGTAATATCATCACGATTCTTTAAATATGCAATATCATGATCCTTACATGCAGCATCAAGAGGATTGATACCGGGATCACCGCGAGCTAATCTCTTCGATAATTTGGTTCCAGGACCACAATATTGATAACCAGGAATATGAACTTCAAAAGGAAGCTTATTAATAATACTGTTCACGAGACCTTTACCGTGAGTATTACGTCTCCGCGGTGACATGTATCTTCAATGACAGTCACCGAATAAATGATTCTAAAATCGTTGTATTAAAACATATATATATGTATAAGAAGACATCTTTTTATGAATAATAGTTAGTCATAGTCATGATGACGCATAAGAAACAACCAGTCAAAGTTAAATTTGACAAGCAGACAACAACATTACCAATTATGAACTTCGATAATCGAATACCGAAACAAAATTTGAAGAAACGTCATGGAAAATTATTACCGAATAGTATACGTGCAAATTTTTGCGGCCCTTCAAATTGTGGTAAGACTAATGCACTTTTAGCACTCATTACACACCCGAATGGCTTGAGATTCGAAAATATTTATATCTATTCAAAATCACTCAATCAACCAAAGTACAAGTATTTGGAGAATGTATTGAAACAAGTGAAAGGTGTTGGATATTTTCCATTCAATGAGCATGAAGAAGTTGTAAGACCTGAAGATGCGCAACCAAATCCCATAATGATTTTTGATGATGTCGCATGCGAGAAGCAAGACAAAATCAGAGCTTTCTTCTGTATGGGTCGACATAGAGACGTTGACTCGTTTTATCTTTGTCAAACGTATACACGTATTCCTAAACATCTTGTGCGAGATAATACCAATTAGATAGTGCTATTTCAACAAGATGAAATGAATCTCAAGCATATCTATGAGGATCATATCAATACAGACATGACATATGCGCAATTCCGAGATTTATGTTTGGCATGTTGGAATGATAAATATAGTTTTATGGTAATTGACAAAGATAGTGATATGAAATCAGGGAGATATAGAAGGGGATTTGATTGATTCACAAGTATAAATTGAATTGTGTGGGTGATGTTAGCCACAGTTCTGATTCGAGCTTGAATATATCAACATGGCGAATAAGAATTATAAGGAAAAAAATATATTGAACCAAATAGTGAGAGCAAGTGACATCATTCGACAAAAGCATAAAATGATCAAATTGGGTAGAGACAAATTAGAGCAAGCTATGAAAGAAGTTTTCAAACCAGTAGTGACACCTTTGGAAAAATTGGTTACTACATCTAATCAGATGAAACGTGAAATTGAAGATGAGCCTACAGATATAATTCCGAAAGATGAGATAGATGAAACATATGCAACAGCTGTAAGTGAGAATGATGGTAGAATTGATCATACATTCAATAACAGTGAATTGAATGAAACAATCAATGAATTTGATTATGATGATATTTCATTCAAGAGTTCATCATTGAAACAACGACATGAAAATGAAACAATCAATCAATTTGAGAGTGGTAATATTTCATTTGAAAATTCACCATTGAAACAACATGAAAATAATCCGACATTATATCTGAAGAAGTTGTTCAGCAACAATAAAGAATTGGATACGTGATTTGGTGTTCGTAAATTGAAAGATAATCGATTATAGATGGGTGATTTATCTATTGAGTTTAAGGATAACATGATTAGTGTTGCCAATGAACAATATTCAGAAACACCCGGATTAATTGAATTGTTATTTAACAAAACACCGAATGTATCACTCATAAGTGATACTGATAAAAACAATTATAACAAAATCATTAATTCAGCCAACACATTATACAAACGTTATGATCCTGATGGAAGCTTGATGTTGGATAAAGGTTTGAAATA
This sequence comes from Microctonus brassicae, assembly GCA_918226075.1. NCBI lineage: Eukaryota > Metazoa > Arthropoda > Insecta > Hymenoptera > Braconidae > Microctonus > Microctonus brassicae. The sequence goes on from OW445489.1 coordinate 8,309,971, forward strand.
TAAAAATTACATCGCAAATTCTATTTCATCACCACAGAAAAAAATGAAGCTGAGAAAAAGATTGGGGAAAGCATTACCCTACTATAAAATTAGTGAGAAAAATAATCAAGCAATTGATTATGTGTATTGGGATGATTCAAATGAACTTGTTGATCGTCTTCTTCTGCTCTTAGCATCTCAAGCAGCTGGCAATCCTAGTCATATGAATGAAATCATCTCCATCATTGAGGAATTACGAGAGGCTGAAATTATTCACTAATCACCGCTACATATTTTTTCAATTCATTCATCAGGCAGCCGTTGAACTGTAACAACCAGGTGGGTAGGAAAAATGAGTGTAGATATATTTGGTCGAAAATTAAAAAAAGGTGTTGACAAAGACAGTAATCGTGGTCCTCCTGGCTATGGATTCAAAGTCACTACTGATGGTCAGTATGACATGGTGAATAAACGGTTATGTAATGTTGCTAGTCCTAAAGATGCAAATGATGCGGTGTCCTTTGGAACTATGATGACTACTATCAATCATGAACTTGAACAAATTAAACAGAGTATAGCATCTATACGTAATGATGTTGATGTTCAAAAAAAGAATGTATCAACTATGCGCAATAATTTTGATATTCAAAAAAAAAAATATTGTATCTATACGTCATGATATTGTTGTTCAAAAAAATTCACAGCAATAATATAGAAAAAACATTTGCCTCCAACATTTAAGCATCATTTCACATCCAACAGTTGAAGTAATATGAGCAGCACAATGGTTGACAAAAACGTGGACACAATATTGAACAGAAAGGTGGCATTAGTGGAAGAACTGCATAAACCTGCTCGTGTACATTATGCTCGACGTCATGTTGATATGAGGGGATTGGATGAGACTTGGCAAGCAGATCTCGTTGACATGATAGCATATGCAACGAAAAATAATGGCTACAAGTACTTGCTAACAGTGATTGATATATTCTCAGAGTTTGCTTGGGCCATACCTTTAAAGACTAAAAATGGGAAAGATGTTACAAATGCAATGGAATCCATTTTGAACACTGGACGCACACCAAAAAAATAACATGTTGATCGAGGAAAAGAATTTTACAACAAAGATTTCAAATTACTCATGAAACAATACAATATTGAATTGTATTCAACATTTAGCAATTTGAAAGCTTCAATATGTGAACGTTTTAATCGTACCCTAAAGAATGAAATGTGAAAACAATTCAGTCTTCGTGGAACGTACAAGTGGATTGACATAATACCTGATTTGATTGCGCAATACAATGATACCAAACATCGAACGATCAAAATGAAATCTCAAGAAGTTACAACAATGAATGAAAAAATTCCACTTCGAACTGTATACAAGCATCATCATGTTGTTAAAAAGCAGAGACATAAATTTCAAATCGGTGATAAAATTCGAATAAGCAAATATAAACATTTATTCGAGAAGGGATATACACCAAATTGGACAACTGAAATATTTACCATCGACGAAGTGCTGAATACCACTCCTCCAACATATAAACTTATTGATTACCAGGATCAACGAATCGATGGATGTTTCTATGAAGAAGAGCTCAGCAAAGTAAAATATCCAGATACCTATCTTGTGGAAAAAGTTATACGTACACGTGGAAATAAAAGATATGTAAAATGGTTGGGATTTGATAATTCACATAATAGTTGGATAAATAAAGTAGACATGTAAACAGAAAAAGTTTTTTATTTCCTCCTTTATACCAATAAATATTACAGCAATATTTTATTCTATAACATTTCCACGTCACAATCATCAACATTATTGTGAGATTCTTGGAAGCCCCATGGTAAAGTATCAGTCGTTTGATGTGAGATAATTCGTTCGTCATCCATCCAACTCAGTGCCAACTTTCGTTCTTGAATTGTACAAACTTCATGTTTCTTACTCCTAATTAAATATTGATCGACAAATAAATTATCATGATTGAAAAGGCATTGTTTATTATCATTAAATGTTATTTGACGCAATGATGACCCTTTGATACCTTTAGCTTTCTTCTTATCACTATCATCACCTAATATTTTGAATGCGTATAATTTTGCACGTAGCCCAACAAACTCAGTCATAATTTTACCATTATTCTCATCTTTCATTAAACCTAATACTTTCTTATTCATTAATGGTATATTATAAATATTATTTTGTGGATAATCGCTAGTATCAAACTTATGTATATCACGTTTCATGATTTCATACACGTCAGGTGTAATTAAATGATAGATGGGACTATCAGTATCTGTATACATTAATTTGGATTGTTGATGTGGAAACATTCTCTTAATATAATTGTGATGAAAGTCAAATATGAATATTTTCGATATATCAAGAATACAATATCCTATATATATTGGTTTATTAAAAGTAGTAAAGTAAGGCGGGTTCTGGATCAAAACTAATCCGCTAGAGGCGCCACTAGGGGTTCTGTTCCAAGCTATTACATAATAGGGGAGGGGAGGGGCCCAATCTGCTTTACCATCGGGGGGAATCTGTACTGTAAAAGGGTGGTGAGAGGAGGAGAGGGACAGAGGGGGAGGGAGTTCTGCTTTACCATCACTGGTTCTCTACCATCCCCATGATGGTGCCTACCTTACCTGCGGATGGTAAACCCCGGGGTTGTTGTCTACCTTACCAACCACTCAACTGCGCACTTTGATGACTCATGTGTTTTTCAACGAAAAAAAGAGCGGCAACAAGTTCTTTGATGTTGTTTGACCTTCAGATTAAACTATTGTATGCGCATAATTTTTACTGATGGTTATGACTCATGTGTGTTATCAATAGAGTGAGGTTTCAGATTACCACGCTTCGGTTTTTCCATGAAAATAGCGGCTAAAAGTACTTTGATGTTGTTGGTCCGATTTGACCTTCAGAAAAAAACTATTGTATGCGCAAAAACGAAGATATCATGGCTCATTGTATGTGTCATGAACATTATAATCCCAATCATCATTGATTACAATAAAATTAAAAATTATTCACATTCTAATGTTTTTATCCTATATCAATATATCGTCCACATAGCTTATGCAGTATATCTATAGCGCATGAGAAAATGTTTTAAATCGATGTGTGGTATAGGGCTAGTATATCTCTAGCGTGCCGGAGATTTCTTCAAGCGACGCGTGGCATAAGAATGTTATATCTATAGCGTGCCGGAGATTTCTTTTAGGTGACGCGTGGCATAAGAATGTTATATCTATAGCGCGCGACATAGGCAATGTGTATAGTAGTTTATTCATTCTGCATAAACAATGGTTGTTGTGCACGCAGAATTGGAGTATGAGAGACTATGGTGGGAAAATTTGATAACATTCGCCGCTGATATAGTGGCGAATGAAGATTTTCGATGTTTATTATCTAATTTAAAGTAATGAAAAACTCAAATTTTTTAATATTATCGAAAATTTTTTTCTTTATTTTTGAAAATATTATTTGTCATTGAATATTTATGATTACAATTTATTATTTTTTTCTTATTCTTATTCTCCATACAGGAAGCTACAAATTCTATGATGTTGTTTGTCCGATTTAACCTTCAGAAAAGTATTGCATGCACATAATTTACTGATGGTTATGATTCATGTGTGTTATCAATAGGGTGGTTTCAGATTACCACGCTTCGGGTTTTTCACGAAAAAATAGCGGCTACAAGTTCTTTGATGATATTTGACCTTCAACTCCCCACTCTTTGCATTTTGCTCACGGTGAGGAGTGGGGCCATCCTATAAGAACTCATGATTTTTCAATTTGACCTTCAATTCCCCACTCTTTACATTTTGCTCTCGACGAGGAGTGGGGGGCATCCTATAAGAACTCATGATTTTTCATATAAACTATTCAGTTGGCTTTCATATTTTTATGTGTACGACTTGCATCTTCCTGTGCTGCACGTAAACTTTGCCGCGAAGACCAAGCAAGTTGTTCTCGTTCACTCAACATTGCTGATGCATCTTTACGATTACCCCTGAGTGAACGAGAACAACTTGCTTGGGCTTCGCGGTAAAGTCTACGTGCAAAAAGGAGGAAAGATGTTGGCGTGCAGCATAGGAATATGCCGATAATGCACTTGAAGCATCACATTATCAGTAAATACATATATTATGCATATACAATAGTTTTCTGGGAGGACCAACATCATTCATTCTCTCCTCTATACCAATAAATATTACAGCAATATCTTATTCTATAACATTTCCACGTCATCATCATCATCATCATCATCATCAACATTATCGTGAGGTTTTCGATAGCCCATGGTAAAGTATCAGCCGTTCGATGTGAGACAATTCTTTCATCATCCATTCAACTTAGTGCAATTATAAATTTTGAAAATTTTTGAGTTACCCATCGATGAGAATATTGAAATAACTAGCTGTCACGATCATGAATATAGGAAGTTCAGTGTTATGTATCATCATTCATTTGAAAACTTTAAACAATCAAAAATGTTGGATTGAAAAAAGACTCGAATGCAGAGTCAATCAATTGAAGGAGAGACTTGAAGATATGAAAACCTCAAGACGTTGCATATTTAACAAAAAAAAAAAAAAAAAAAAAAAAAAAAACGAAGATATCATTGTTCATTGTATGTGTCATGAACATTATAATCCCAATCGTCATTGATTACAATAAAAAATTTAAAATTATTCACATTTTAATGTTTTTATCCTATACCAGTATATCGCCCACATAGCTTATGCAGTATATCTATAGCGCGCGAGAGAATTTTTTAAATCGATGTGCGGTGTAGGACTAGATATATCTATAGCGTGCCCCCAGATTTCTTTAGGCGACGTGTGGCATAAGAATGTTATATCTATAGCGCGCGGCATAGGCAATGCGCGTAGTAGTTTATTCATTCTGCATAAACAATGGATGTTGTGTACGTAGAATTGGACTATGAGGGACTGATGGAAAATTTGATAACATTCACCACTGATATAGTGGCGAAAGAAGATTCTCGATGTTTATTATCTAATTTAAAGTAATGAAAAACTCAAACTTTTTAATATTATCGAAAATTTTTTTCTTTATTTTTGAAAATATTATTTGTCATTGAATATTTATGATTACAATTTATTATTTTTTTCTTATTCTCCATACAAGAATTCACATTTGTGGTATTTACCACCAATATAATGAAGAATAAGTTTCAAATTAGTTGCTGCTTCCAATATTTGTTTATACAAATGTTCGTCCTTCAATAAAAATTCTGCAATCCTTTTAGGCAGAAACACCTTGAATTCATCATTTATAGTTGCAATGATGCTTTGACCAAATTTAGTTTTAACAATTTTTATAGTTGACACTCGATAATGTGATTCCTCATTCAGTTCATTCCATGGTTTTGTAGGTAAAAAATTCTCCAAACGGCTAACTTTATTCAATTTGGAAAAATCCATTTTTTTTTTACTGGTTTACGGATTATAAATTCACAATTATGCCAACGAATTGTGATGTATGTTCGTAATATATGTTATTCCTCCTTCGAATAAATTTGCAAGGAAGCGGTTTTTACTATTCAAAGATGTCACAACCCAAAAAGCAACTGAAGTCGAATAATATTTTTTTCTCTTTTTATATAGTGCTTATTTCTCCTACCACTCCTACTTACATGCAAGCAAGAAGATGATGACTCATATATTATAAACAGGAAACGATTCAAATGTTTATTTTTTCCTGGAAAAAAGCGGTGACAAGTCCTTTTATGATGTTTGGTCGATTTACCCGAGTCATAATTGGTTGATGACATCGTCAATGAGGGAGTAATATAATGCGCAATTTCAGGCCATTTATGTTTATCTTGTATCATATTTTTAAAAAATGTAATCCTATCGTTTTATTATTGATGGGGGTTTTGAGAGAACAAGTCATGCATTCCTAGTAATCATTATTTAGATGGCATCATCAATAGAAGGAAGAAGTGGGGTAATATTATGCGCAATTGGCGGTAAAAACATTTTTTAAAGGGGTTGCATTCTTCCTGTATCATGGTTTAAGATTACCACTCTTTTTATCTATTTACATTAAAAAGAGTGGCTATAAGCTTTTTGATGGCGATGTTTTTTTTTGAGCAATTGATGCAGAGATGATAAGTCCTACATTCCTGATATGATGGCGTCGCTAATGAATGGACTGCGTAGTTATTTTTTCACGTATCATATATACTATTCTCATTTACTTTCATTGCATCTAAATGTGATCTCATATTTATTATCAATGGAGTTTCGGATTACCACATTGTTCTGGTGATTTCCATGAAAATAGCGGTTACAAGTTTTCTGATGATGTTTTGACGGATTTAACCCCACTCGTCACATTTTGCTTTGTATAAATAGTAAGGGTGTCAAAGCCGAAATATCATTGCAGTTGCAGATTTATGAATAAGAAATATTGAAGTTTAGTGATCGGTGAAAAAATGTAAGTATGAATGATCATTTCTTAAATATAATAATTCAATCAACAATTATATTTTCAAATATTATAATAATTCAATCAACAATTATATTTTCAAATATTATAATAATTCAATCAGCAATTAAAAATCTTTTTCAGAATGGATTCAGCAATGGTAATCCCATATATAATGTACATCCCATTAGAATGGTTGGGTATGAATATATTTTATGAAGATCTGCTAATCGACATATACAACATGACTGAGGATTATGAAGATCGACATGGCTCCTATGAAGGGCTAGTTTTAAATATCAACAATACTGAAGCTGCATTGTCTATTTGCAATGCTGCAAAAATCTGGTGGTACAAGAGAGTAAGGATCGAGGGTGATCCTCGTCCACCCCTTGTTAATTATTATCCACCTTTGGCGCCTCTAGAGTTAGAGCAAGAGTGGCAGTTCATGAATTTCGAATCTTCTGCTGATTCGGGAATTGATGATCCCGACCCTGATGAGGAGTAAAGTATAAAAACTCTTAGTGTTCCAAATGTGTGAAGATAATAAAAACTTTTTGGATTATACATATATACTTTTCATTCCATTAAGATAAAAAGTATTTGTGAATCATTTTTGAGTAAGAGATGTAAAATAAAGGAGATAGTACATGTGGATTGTCATGATTGTGGAAATAATTATTGTTTGAAAACACATCAACATCCTGTTGATCATAATTGTGTTGGATGTAAATAAGAGAAAATACGTCGCCAAGAATTGCAACCAGTGCCTTCCAGTAGTTGTGATCAATGTAGTTTATCTTAATTCACTTTTTATCATCATTAATAAATTTCAAAAATTATTAATAGAACAAAAATGGATAGAAATATTGAAATACTTTTTCTTCAATATTATTTAAAAGGGGGAAAATACAATAAATATGTAAATAATACCACTCTGTGTCTTCACATTCAAAAATTATTATCACTTGTGCTATACTGTATTATATTATGCATTGATCAATTTTTTTATATTGTCCTCTAAAACAAAATATAAAATTGTCAAATTTTTTTACGATTAATGGCGAACGGGTTATTTTATTTCAGAATATATATAATAAGTTTCGATTGGAATTTTTCAAATCGATGCGTGATATAGGACTAGTATATCTATAGCGTGCCCGAGATTTCTTTAGGCGATGCGTGGCATAAGAATGGTATCAGAATTTGGAATAAACTGCCAGAAAAATTACAAAAAAAGAAAAAAAAAAGAAAAAAAAAAAAAAAAAAAAAAAAAAAAAAAAAAAAAAAAAAAAAAAATGAAGATATCATTGTTCATTGTATGTGCCATGGACATTTAAAAAGAATATAAGAAATAAATTAGAAATTAAATTGATATTTAGACAAATATTAGTTTTATATAATTTAGTGTTATTGATATTTAATTGTGGTATTAAAAATTTTATGATACAGTTAGTAAAATGGAGCTTTCACTAATTCTGTTGATAATTAAAATGATAATTACCAAAATTTATTCATCGATTATTATTTGCCAGAATATTATTTTTTATAATATAGATACTTTAGATATTTATATTTGTTTAAAATACTATTTTTCTCATATAATATTAACAAATTAAAAAACAGTTGAAAAATAGATTAAAACAAAATCTGGATTAAAAACAGTTGACACAAATTTTGAGTGGACTTTTACAAAAAATTTTCTATAGTATGTATGAATAAGGATAAAAAATTAACAGCCGGTGAATTAAACAAAAGCACAAGAGTTCACTGTCGTTTGTTTATATTTTTGTCCGTTCAACCAACAAATAATAATTATTACATTTGCTCACCAATAAGTACCAATACCAATATACATATACATATATTAAATTGCAATTGCGCCGGATCATTTTAATTATAGATCAAATGAAATTATGCTAATTTTCCAACTGCCTTTATCATATATGTATTATTAAACTGTACATAACATATTATATGATTTGCATTGTATATATATATATATATATATATTGCATTGTATAGATTATATTTATTTATTCTTTTGTGTGCTATTGCATGTGTGTGCTGAATGAATTATCAAAAAGGAATTTTATTCAGCAATGTATAAATAATATTTCGAAAACCAGTAGTGATGTTCAATGTAAATAAAAAGTTTTCAATGCGGCTTCTCATGAAATATTAATTTTCATTATCGATATTATAATATTATTGTCGTATTTTCAAGTATAATCGAAATGATTAAGCAATATTGATAAATTAATTGTCTATTAAACATTTAATAGTCACATTCAAAAAATATCAATGTTTTCTGAACATCGCAATTTGTTACAGTTTTAATTTAAAATTTAGACACATGTATGTGCATATTTTTTTTTTTAACGTTAAAATATAAACTATAAAATTTCCCATATAGTATAAAATTTGATTTAGATATCGCTTCAATAATTTAATATGTAAATTAAATAATGAATAAAATGAAAGATAGAATATTGAAGACAATTATAAATTAAAAATTAGAGACTGTTTAATTCTTAAAATTTATGATAAGTATAATATTTAATATTTATACCAAATTGTGGTTTCATCTATTTCCTGAAGTCATTAAATTAGTAATTATAAAACGAAAAATATCACAATGAATAAAGAATAAATTATTTTTGTGACATTTTCAACAAAGTAGACCATTTTGCTCCACCTTCCTTTATATTTATTATATGAATTAATGACATTTGTAACGTATGAATATTAATAATTTTTAATGACGTATTTTATGTAAATAGGAATTATAAAGCATTTAGTACAATATTTTGTGTTGGTTTTTCAGTTGACAATTAATATAATAATATGAAGTGACAAAATTTTTGTAAAAGTGTATTCAGAATTTGTGGCGGTTTTTTTTTTTTAATACAAATTCAACCTGGAAATGATGTTGGAGCAGCAGGTTATTCATGTGATGAGATTCAACTCCCAAAGTGTGTTAAATACTCGAAAAAAAAATTGAAAAATATATTGACTCAAAATGTTTATAGTCTGAGAGACAAAATTTTAAATGAGATTCGACATGAAATATTATTTATTTCAAGCAAAAATATTTTTCTGCTTCAATAGAAATTCTCGTGTTGGAAATTGATACAAAATTTGCGTTAAGAACAGTACAAAAATTTTCACTGTGTACTCAAAAAATTTTTTGTATAAAAGTCCCGTAAACAATTTTATCAACTTTTTTTTAATATAAATTTTTTATTAAAGCTAAAATTTTATTAAACACAAAAATTTGTGTCAAAGTAGAAAAATCATTTTACTCATAATTAATATTGTAATATGTTGAATCACATCACATAAATATTATGATTTATTTAAACATAATTTTAGTGTAAAAATTATGGAATACAAAAAATTTCTAATATAAATTTTGGATGGATTTTCACACCAAATTTTCAACTGTGCATTGTGTTTATTATTATTTATATTTATATTTATAGCATGCCATAAAATAATTAAGGCAATTGCAGTTGGTTAATATCTGTGGTACTGTTAGGAGAAATTTCACTGGTGAGTGTCTGAAATAATAATACAATAAATAATTAAAAAATGTATTTATATACTGTCGTGTGGAATTGGAATAATTTTTTTTTACCTTTCGATTCACATCCTCGTTTTTTCCCATAAGTCTCGGTTTTTTGATGTATCTTTTTTTCCCCCCCTGAATCATCACCACCATCATCACCATCATCACCATCATCATCATCATCACTACTGATATCTATGAGTTCTATCTTTTTTTTATTTTTTTCATCAGCTCTCTTATTTATTTTCTCAACCCCAGAAATTTTTCCATGGGAAAAATCGGTGAGTGTCTGAAATAATACAATAAATATTTAAAAAAAGTGTATTATATATATATATATATATATATATATATATATATTGTCGTGTGGAATTGGAATAATTTTTTTGTCCAACAGTTCCAGTTTTTCAGGTGTTTTATACGTTTGTTTTCAGTGAGTAAAATCAAATTTCTCTCACTAGTGACTAAATTTTATATAGTGGTAAAAATGATAATATATAAATCGAAAATTTGTTTTTCATCAACAATGTATCCATGACAACCAATCCACCGAACATGATAACCAAGATCTCAATGCTTGACATTTTTTTCATACTTTTTTCAAGAAAAACTACAACTGTTGGACAAAACGTCGTATATCACACGTGAGTGAAATGTCATAATAAGCTCGTGTGAATAATTGTCACACTCGCGCTATCACACGTGAGTGAAATGTCATAATAAGCTCGTGTGAATAATTGTCACACTCGCGCAAGCGCTCGTGCGTCAAAAATCTCACTCGCTTATAATGGCTTATTTCACTCACTTGTAATATAATCTACTATTTTTTTTTTTTTTTTTTTTTTTTTTTTTTTACCTTTCGATTGACATCATTGTTTTTCCCATTAGTTTCAGTTTTTTGATGTATCTTTTTTCCTGAATCATCATCATCATCATCACTACTAATATAGATAAGTTCTATGCAATCATCATCATCACTACTAATATCCATAATTTCTATTGTGTTGCTCATTTTTTTTTGAAAAATTGTTCGTTTAATGTATTTGACCTGTAATGAAATGGTTAAATTTTAATAATTATACAATAATAAATCAAAATGAAATCAATAATAATCATTTGTTATCATCGATACATTGAGAAATTATTTGTTACTGTATGGAAATTTTGAAAACTTTTGTTAATATTTTATTTTATTTTATTTTATTTTATTTTATTTTTTTTTTTTTTTTTTTTTTTTTTTTTTTTTTTTTTTTTTTTTTTTAATAATTTCAGAGGTAATTTTATGTAATTATAAAATTATATTGTAATGAAACTATGAAATCTGGATTGTAATAAAAACACTTCAATAATTGTAGATACATTTCTTAATTTTGGTAAAGCAACATAATTTATATTAGTTTTGAAATCATAAAAATCAGTTTAACGTAAGTTATGAATAATTTTTTTGCAGTTATAGAAAAATATCTGGCATGTGAGTATTTTCAGTTTACAAAAGAATACTCACATGCCCGATTATATAATTGTTGATCAAATTATTAAATATCAACAAAAAATTTTTACACTATCATAAAATATTTCAATAATTGTAGCTATATTGCTTAATTTTTTAGGAAGACAACATAATTTGTACTACTTTAAAATAATAAAAATCTATTTAACATAAGTTATGAATAATTTTCTTATAGTAAATATCAAAATAAAAAAAATATCTTACTACATATGAGAAACAATACTCACATCAGACTTTTTTTCTCATATATAGTCAGATTTTTTTTTTTTTTTATTTACTATAAAAATTATTCATAACTTATGTTAGATAGATTTTTATTATTTTAAAGACGTAGTATAAATTATATTGTTTTTATAAAAAAAAAAAAAAAAAAAAAAAAAAAAAAAAAAAAAAAAAAAAAAAAAAAAAAAAAAAAAAAAAAAAAAAAAAAAAAAAAAAAAAAAAAAAAAAAAAAAATTAAGCAAATATAGCTACAATTATTGAAATATTTTATAATAGTGTGAAAAACTTTTTGTTGATATTTAATAATTTGATCAACAATTATATAATCGGGCATGTGAGTATTTTTATTGTATTTAGTAATCATCTGGTTTTCAGTGTGATGATATTCTTTCGTAAACTGAAAATACTCACATGTCAGATATTTTTTCTATAACTGCAAAATTATTCATAACTAATGTTAAATTGATTTTATTATTTTCAAAGTAACATAAATTATGTTAACTTATCAAAATTAAACAACGTAGTTACAATTATTGTAGTTTTTTATCATAATCTTAATATAAGAAAAAATGCTCACACGCCTGATTTTATTTATTCATTTATTTATTTTTTTTCTTTCTTCACTGGTCACTGTGTTCACTGGTCACTGTGTTCACGAAGCACGGTTTTCACTTGTCACTCACCGTTTTTAAACTGAAGCCCAAACTGCATTCAGCGACTAAGGCTAGTGGACCTTATCAACATCTCGGTAGTGTCACGTTACATATGATACACGAAAAATAATTATAAGTCTATTGCCGACGTCAATAATATTTAAAAATGTTTTCTACCGATTGCGCATAATATTACCCCCTACTCCAGGAGAAATGCAGTCATTTGAAATGTTTACCACCAATTGTGTATAATATTATCCCTACGCCTGATGATGCTATCAACCAAAAATAATGATTACTAGGAATGCATGACTTGTTCTCTCTCAAACTCTCTATCGATAATAAAATAATTAAACGATAGGATTGTATTTTTTTAAATATGATACAAGAACAACAGGATGATCTATATATTTAAATGTGTATAATTTTTGCACGTAGCCCAGCAAACTTAGCCATTATTTTCATGTTGAATATGATACATGATAAACAAAATGACCTATATATGAGATGGAACTGTTTACCACCAATTGCGCATATACAGTAGGAATGTAATCATTCAAAAAATGTTTATTACCAGTTGCGTATAATATTAGCCCCACTCCAGGAGAAATGCAGTCATTTGAAATGTTTACCACCAATTGCGTATAATATTACCCCTACGCCTGATGATGCTATCATCCAAAAATAATGATTACTAGGAATGCATGACTTGTTCTCTCTCAAACTCTCTATCGATAATAAAATAATTAAACGATAGGATTGTATTTTTTTAAATATGATACAAGAACAACAGGATGATCTATATATTTAAATGTGTATAATTTTTGCACGTAGCCCAGCAAACTTAGCCATTATTTTCATGTTGAATATGATACATGATAAACAAAATGACCTATATATGAGATGGAACTGTTTACCACCAATTGCGCATATACAGTAGGAATGTAATCATTCAAATAATGTTTATTACCAGTTGCGTATAATATTAGCCCCACTCCAGGAGAAATGCAGTCATTTGAAATGTTTACCACCAATTGCGTATAATATATTACCCCTACACCTTCTATTGATGCTATCATATAAATAATGATTACTAGGAATGCATGACTTGTTCTCTCAAACCCTCGATTGATAATAAAAATAATTAAACGATAGGATTGCATTTTTAAACATGATACAAACAGAATGATCTATATATATTTAAATGTGTATAATTTTTGCATGTAACTCAACAAAAACTCAGCCATACTTTTACCATTATTTTCATCTTGACGATGATACATGATAAACAGAATGGCCTATATATGAGATGGAGCCTAATATATATATATATATATATAATTATCCGAATATGAACTTACTTAAAAAAAATACATATGAGAAAATGTGAATGATATTGAAAAAATAATTTTTTTTTTTTTTTTTTTTTTTTTTTACTTCATGAAACACAATATTATTGATAACAAATAAACAAAAAATCATCATTCATATTACATATAATAATTATCTGAATATGAACTTACTTCAATATATATATATATGCCAATACGAATGGTAAGTCATCGATTAACTTTGTTCATGGCTGAAATTGATAATGATACGTCAGAAAGAAGAGTTTTTATTACTTCACATGAATTTGAAATGTTTTGCGTTTAGTATCAGCACAAATATCCAAACATAATGCATAGTTGTTCATTTGTGACTGATTTGAATTGTTTATCGATAAACTTAATGTATTAGCACAACAAATCTATCGAATTAACTCAGAAAAAAACACTACCAATGAAACCATTAACAGACGATGAAAAAAATAAATTCAACAACACCTCGGTCTGTCACATTTGCGAAAAAACCATCAGGATAATTAGGAATTCAGATTAACCAAAAGAAAGTGTGTTTTCCCCATACAAGTATATTGATAATTGGACAAAATTTTGATGAACAATAGTTACCAGAGAAAAGATAAATTCTACGATAAATGACATAATAATGCAATTTTATTATTATTTTTATTATTATTATTATTATTATTATTATTATTATGATTATTATTATTATTATTTTGTACTTTCATGAAAACATGATATTTTCTGTTATAATCATACATATTATTATATATATATATATATATATATATATATATACAAATATATAATCTATTATTTACTATGCTCTTATGTCAAAAATATGCCAATACGCATGGTAATGCTGCAATTAACTTACTCATGGTTGCAAGTAATATCGAAATTCATAATGACAAATCAGAAAAAGTATATCATTCCGAATTGATTCGAAATCTTTTCGCATTTGGTATCAGCACAAAATATGCAAAACATAATGCGCAGCTGTTCACTTGAGACCGATGTTTATGTCACTCACAATATGAAGGGTAAGTTATCAATTTACTTGCTTATGGTTGCAAGCAATGTTGAAATTGAAAATGGCAAAAATCAGAAAAAGTATACCTATTCACATTGATTTGAAATCTTTTCGCATTTGGTAACAGTACAAAAAATATCTAAAACATAATGCGCAGTTGTTCACTTGTGACCGATGTTAGTGTCACTCAAGTGGTACTTACATCGGTCGCAAATGAACAATTGTGGATTATGTTTAGATATTTGTGATGATACTAAAATGCGAAAAGATTTCGAATCAATGCGAATAGGTATACTTTTTCTGATTTTTGCCATTTTCAATTTCAACATTGCTTGCAACCATAAGCAAGTAAATTGATAACTTACCCTTCATATTGTGAGTAGTACAAACATCGGTCTCAAGTGAACAACTATGCATTTATGTTTTAGATATTTTATGCTGATACTAAAACGCGAAAGATTTCGAATCAATTTGGAATGATATACTTTTTCTGATTTGTCATTATCAATTTCGATATTACTTGCAACCATGAGCAAGTGAATCACCGCCTTACCATTCGTATTGACATATTCAATTATATAATATGTAGTAATTTTCACTTTTTCTGTTTATTATAATAGTCTTTCGATACCGTAAACATTTTTACTGATAAATTATTCATAGTTGAAATTCACTGCACAGAAATATGGATAAGATGACATTCTCTCTTGGTTTCGGGAAGCTGGATAAAGTGCTGCTGTCAGTGCCCACAAAAACAAAATTTATCATCATTCTTGATGTTCACAACAGCTTTCTTCAAATTTAATATCACTCGGTAGATCCATCCCATGTTGATAATTCACCCTTTTAAATGAAAAACGTATTGATTGATATTCACAATTAAATCAATCGTTTCATACATTGGCCATCCTGAATTACTTTCTTTAAAACTCTTTCCACTGTTTTCAAAAGATGTTCACCAACATTTTCATTGAAACCATCTATTCATATTAGTTGATGGGATAGTTGGTGTATTTTTCGTATCAAAATAAATAATTTCTTCAATTGATTCACCATTCTTAATTCTTTTTATAACGACATGCTAATACAACATTCAATTTAACATGTCCATCATTTTGCAATATTGGTTTCACTTTATCAATTATCATTTGTTTAGCGTCCGATAAAAATGTTGATAAATCTATGTGCTGTAGATTTGTAATGATGCCAGTTTTAATTCGGCTATTGAATGGTGTTTCAATGTCATCCCATTGAATACGATTATCATTAATTCCAATATTACAATCAACCATATTGGTCTGGCGGTGGTTTCGTTGGTGCTCGCGGAATTTTACACTTAATGATTTGAGATGCGCAATAGTTGTCAATATGTGGGATTTCTCATCCACAGTCAGGTGCACCGATGTCAAAAGTCTATTTAAACACTGAATATTTTCATTACTGATCCATTCCCAAGTGGTAATCAACGAATCATTTGTTGTATCAGAATTAATCGAGAGAAGTGCTTCATAGGCACTTTTCATCGATTCGATGAGATTCTCGGAAATCTTCTTGTCATACATTATTCACTAACACTTTTTCGAATGAGCTATTATACTTTCACAAAATCTGCAAGTAGAATGATATCCCGACTTTAACCACCTTCACTATTTATACAAGAGCAAAATCCAAAAGAGTGGGGAGTTGAAGGTCAAATATCATCAAAGAACTTGTAGCCGCTATTTTTTCGTGGAAAACCCGAAGCGTGGTAATCTGAAACCACCCTATTGATAACACACATGAATCATAACCATCAGTAAATTATGTGCATGCAATACTTTTCTGAAGGTTAAATCGGACAAACAACATCATAGAATTTGTAGCTTCCTGTATGGAGAATAAGAATAAGAAAAAAATAATAAATTGTAATCATAAATATTCAATGACAAATAATATTTTCAAAAATAAAGAAAAAAATTTTCGATAATATTAAAAAATTTGAGTTTTTCATTACTTTAAATTAGATAATAAACATCGAAAATCTTCATTCGCCACTATATCAGCGGCGAATGTTATCAAATTTTCCCACCATAGTCTCTCATACTCCAATTCTGCGTGCACAACAACCATTGTTTATGCAGAATGAATAAACTACTATACACATTGCCTATGTCGCGCGCTATAGATATAACATTCTTATGCCACGCGTCACCTAAAAGAAATCTCCGGCACGCTATAGATATAACATTCTTATGCCACGCGTCGCTTAAAGAAATCTCCGGCACGCTATAGATATACTAGCCCTATACCACACATCGATTTAAAACATTTTCTCATGCGCTATAGATATACTGCATAAGCTATGTGGACGATATATTGATATAGGATAAAAACATTAGAATGTGAATAATTTTTAATTTTATTGTAATCAATGATGATTGGGATTATAATGTTCATGACACATACAATGAGCCATGATATCTTCGTTTTTGCGCATACAATAGTTTTTTTCTGAAGGTCAAATCGGACCAACAACATCAAAGTACTTTTAGCCGCTATTTTCATGGAAAAACCGAAGCGTGGTAATCTGAAACCTCACTCTATTGATAACACACATGAGTCATAACCATCAGTAAAAATTATGCGCATACAATAGTTTAATCTGAAGGTCAAACAACATCAAAGAACTTGTTGCCGCTCTTTTTTTCGTTGAAAAACACATGAGTCATCAAAGTGCGCAGTTGAGTGGTTGGTAAGGTAGACAACAACCCCGGGGTTTACCATTCGCAGGTAAGGTAGGCACCATCATGGGGATGGTAGAGAACCAGTGATGGTAAAGCAGAACTCCCTCCCCCTCTGTCCCTCTCCTCCTCTCACCTCCCTTTTACAGTACAGATTCCCCCCGATGGTAAAGCAGATTGGGCCCCTCCCCTCCCCTATTATGTAATAGCTTGGAACAGAACCCCTAGTGGCGCCTCTAGCGGATTAGTTTTGATCCAGAACCCGCCTTACTTTACTACTATTAAATATAATTTTGACACGATCCATTTCAATTATTACCATATCATTATCAAAGATAGTGCAACTATGGAAGTTTTGTTTTGCAATGAGCGATCTTGCACCCCATCTTCCTCTCCATTGAGTCACCAATTTAACATCTTTATGTTTTCTAACATTCTCCATGGTCTTACCAAATACGGCGTTATTCATTAATTTATAAAAATTCTTTTCAAACTCATTTTTTGATTTTTTTCCGCAAATCTATATTTAAGTCGATATATTTTTTCAACCATAGAGATTACTGAAATTTAAGAATTCTATGAATATTAACAACTTTCATTCCCAAGCTTAAACAATGTTTCAGATTTCTATAATGAATAATATATTTTTCTTTTGGGAAGAGCGTTGTTACTAATTTAGAATTCTTTCCTGTTGGTGTTGTGAAGTGTTGAGGACACAGAGGTAAATCTTTATGTAAATCATGAAGTTCTTCTGGATAATCTAGATCAACTTCAAAAATGTATCCAATTGATGAGTCATCTGAAATACTGAATATTTCATCAACAGTCATGTTTTTCTCCCATGCAAATCCACCAAATGGTGAATATTCACACATAGCTGCACCGTATAAATTGTTTACATCAAAATACATAAGATATGATGAATCTATGGTTTGGTCATAATTGTCACCCATATATTGATTATTTGCTTTAGCATAACGATTTGAACATTGAGCTACTCCACCTCTTATACCTTATGACAATGAACAATAACATTTCAGGGTCAGTAAAAAGCTCTAATTCCACATTTGTATGCTTGAGCATTGCATCAAAAGCCAATCTCGGAGCTGTAAAATAATGCAATGGATCTAAATTATATGATGAGAAACAGTTACGTCTAAAATTTTCAAATATATCTGCTAAAAGTAATACGTCAGTCTTCAGATATAGATCTGAATATTCACCCAATGTATTGATGTTAAATTTCTTCCAAACTACTTCAGCATGTTCATAATCTTCATATGAAATATCACTATTATTTAATTTCGAGTAGAATTTATCTTTCTCTGGTAACTGTTGCTCACCAAGTTTTGTCCAATTATCTATGTACTCGTAGGGGAAAACACCTTTTCTTGTAACCAGTTTAAATTGCTCATTATCTTTATAAACATTTCGTGTAATTAATTTATCATCATCATTCAAATATGATGCTAATTCATCAATACTGCTAGCGATGAATCGTGAAGAATCAATGAATAGAAGAGTTATTTTTGTATTTGTAACTTGTTTACTGAAAGATATATATTTTTCTTTATTTATTGGTAAAAGTGATGATGAGCCCTTGAAATATGTTGCTAAAGATCTAAGTATGAAATGTGAATCGTATCCAGATAAATTATGAAACACAATAGGAATATAAAATGGTAATTGATAGATCAAATTGCAGCTTTCATGTGCAGCACCACGATAATTACCCGTTAAATGACAATGACCACGATGTTTGTTATCACTTAGACTAAATGATTTTTCGCAAATATGACAAACTGAAGCGTTGTTGAAATTATTTTTTTCATCGCCTGTTAATTGTTTCATTGGTATTGTTTTCGAGTAAATTTGGTTGATCTGCTGTGCTAAAACATTGAGTTTATCGACAAACCATTCAATACAATTGACATCTCGCATTAATTCAAATTTACACAATGAATTGTCATAGGAACCGTGTAAATAATAGGCTCTGCTGTGTGGAATATGTTTTTGCAGTACGTTTGTGGTTGGCTCTAGGATACATTCAAGATCGGCATAAACAACAAATGGTACAGTTTCTTTGAATTTGTAATTGTTAAATGATAATAGATTGTTTTCTTCATTTGGTAATATCACTCTTACCATTTTATTCATATTGATGCAATCTTGTTGATGATTTTCATAAGAATATTGAAATTGAAAGTGGCACAAACATCGGTCACAAATAAATAATTGTGAGTTATATTTCGATATTTGTAATGATACTAAACGTGATAGATTTCGAATCCACGCAAAGTGATAAACTTTTTCTGTCTTACTTGCGATCATGAGCAAGTGAATCGTTTGTTTACCATTCGTATTGACATATTTACTTATATAATATGGACTAGTTTCACTTTTCTGTTTATTATAATAGTCTTCGATACCGTAAACATTTATTGATAAATCATTCATCATTTCAAATTTAGTGATATCATTTAATGCGAATGGAAAACATAGTCCCTCGTAATTGAGGTTCACTGCACTGAAATGTGGATATGATGACTTTCTATCTACGTTTCGGGAAGCTGGATGAAGTGCTGCTGTCACTGCCGACAAGAAACAAAATTCATCATCATTCTTGATGTTCACAACGGCTTTCTTCAATTTAATATCACTTGGTAGATCCACCCATGTTGATAATCCTCCCTTTAATGGGATGTATTGATTGATATTCACTATTAAATTAATTATTCCATCCATTGACCATCCTGAATCACCCTCTTCAAACTCTTGCACTTTTTTTGAAAGGTATTCACCAACATCTTCATCGAACCACCTATTCATATCAGTTGATAGCAAGATGGGTGTATTTATCGTATTGAAATATCTAATTTCTTCAATTAATTCACTATTGTCAATTCTTTTATAACGACATGCTAATACAACATTCAATTTTATATTTCCATCATCTTGCAATATTCGTTTCACTTTATTGATAATCATTTGTTTAGTATCTAATAAAAATGAGGATATATCTATGTGCTGTAGATTTGTAATGATGCCAGTTTTGATTCGACTATTGAATGCTGTTTCGGTGTCATCCCATTGCATACGATTTTCATCAGTTCCAATATTACCACCAACAATATTGCATTGACGGTGCTCTCGTCGACAGTTTCGTCGATGCTTTTGCTCATTAAATTTTGCACTCAATAATTTGAGATGCGCAATAGTTGTCGAAATGTGTAATTTTTCACCTACAGTCAAATGTGGCGTCTTCAAAAATTTATTCAAACATTGCACGTTTTCATTACTAATCCGTTCCCACGTGGTTATCAATGAATTAAACGATGCATCACAATGCATTGAGAGAAGTGTTTCATATGCACTTCTCATTGAATTGATGAGATCCTTGAAAATTTTCTTGTCATACATGTTTCACTAACACTCTTAGCAATGAACTATTATACTCTTACAAAATCTGTAAATGGAATGATATTTCACCTTTTACCACCCTCACTTAAATATAAAAGCAAAACAGAAAAATGCAAAGAGTGGGACTGAAGGTTAAATCAGTCAAATATCATCAAAGAACTTGTGACCGCTTCTTTTCATTGATATAAACAAAAGTCTGACATTCCAAGACCCGCAATGATAACAAATATTTTACGTTTGGACACGTTTGGACACGTTTATAATATATACAAAAGCTGTTATTAACATATGAGTTATTATAAACATTACGTGATCATTAACCTATTTGTATAATTGGCATTCAAACTCACGACTGGTTCATATCACCATACATTTTTTGATCATCGATAAAAGACAATCACGTACTCGCGGTTTATTCTACACTTGGTGATACAGAACAGTTACAGTTCGTGAAATATTCCACGCTTAGATGCAATGGGACAATGAATATATGAACATATAGTTCATCAAATATAAACATCACATCATCAATAAAATCTGAATAGATATGAATTTTTCTGAGAACTCAAAAGTAGGAGGTAAATGGAGCAAAGAAGTTTTGTTGTATGTATCGCAAAAAATTGGTGGGGGATTCTATACATATAGAGAGAACTCTCAGAGAGAGATATCATTTCAAGCTACTTGAGCAAAGTACACAGTATTAAATACATAGTTATTAAGTACACAGTTATTACAATTTTATAATCTGAAACGATCATGAATTTTGATAAATTAAATGAAGTTTCTCGTTTGAATAATTTTTTACCAACCAAGTCATGGAATGAACTGGAAGTGGACAAGAACTATACAGTATCTGGAATTAAAACTGTCAAGACAAAATTTGGAGACAGTATTGTCTCAATCTTAGATGAGGAATCCGAAGTTTTTATACCATTGAGGATCAAGAAATATCTGTTGAACGATCGCCAACAATATGAATTATTCACCGAAGCAACTACTGAGGGGAAATTGATGATGCGTTATATCGGCGGAAAATATAAAAATTGCGAGTTCAGTTTCACTGAAAAATTATAAATAATCATTTATAA
This sequence comes from Microctonus brassicae, assembly GCA_918226075.1. Classification (NCBI taxonomy): domain Eukaryota; kingdom Metazoa; phylum Arthropoda; class Insecta; order Hymenoptera; family Braconidae; genus Microctonus; species Microctonus brassicae. The sequence continues at coordinate 8,331,991 of OW445489.1, forward strand.
TGAGAAAAATAAAGAGCATCGGAATATATATATGTTGAAATCTGAATTTTGGTACTTACAATGGATGAATAAATAAAAACATTATAACTTGAAACATTTTGTTCATTAATATTTACATTCCTACATATTTCCCACACTATATCATCAATATATTCATACATTCATGATAAAGATAAAATATTTTTTTATTTGTAAGCAAAAAAGGTGATCATGTTATCTTCCTTACATATTGAACAATCTTTCATTAATGGAATCATCCCATCAAATTCATCGTAATCAATGGCCATGGGATTATAATGTTTACGACATCTACGATGAGCAATCATATCTTTGTCTTTTTGTAATTCTTCTGGTAGTTTATATCAAATCCTATCAATTTTCTTTGATGCAAATTTCAGAATAAAATCTTTTGTTAAATATGCAATATCTTGAGGTTTCATGTCTTCGATTCTCTCCTCCAATTGATAGTACAGCTCCAATGATCGACCAATCGATGGACTCTGCATTTGTGTCTATTTTTCAATCCAACATTTTAATCGTTTAACGTTTTCAAGTGCACAATGATACATAATACTAGACTTCCGATATTCATGGTAGTGACAGCTGGTTATTTCATTATTTTTCATTGATGGACAACCCAAATTTTCCAAATTTATGATTGTTTTTGATCCTTTAATGATATCAGAGACCCATTTTTTCTTCTCCAATCCTTCAACGTAAATATAACCCACACCTTTCAGAATGATATGCAGAACATCGTTGAGCTTGTCGTATGGCATGTCTCAGCATCCCACAAAATTCCATGATAATTGCGCGTTACCCATAAATTCATTGTTTTGTACTGTTTCGGTAGTTCATCCCACTTGAACGGTGGTTTGAAAAGCATTCGTGTAACTCCAAATGTATCTGTTGCTTTTTCATCAACTAGAATCGTTGCCAGTTCTTTTACAATGAATTGATTATTCGGACACTTGAAACCCTGCACACCCAATATAATTTCCATTTTTTTATTCACTTACTGTCACCAATATGAATATCTCTTGCAGAGTGACTGGATATGTACGAAAAACTCCTGTATTTATAAAATTTCCACCACTCTACCTTTTCATGACATCGTTTTAGTATATCAAATTTAGTACTTAGGCATATTGTGTGACATATTATGGAAAAATAAAAAATCAGCAAGATTTAATTTTTACAGCGTGTTTATTATATTACTTTTTATTTTATTTTAATTATTATATTACTTTTTATTTTAAAATTATTTTTTTATTTACTTGAAATTATTACAATAGTCTCGAAAATTTTAATATAAAAAGTTTATTACATATTTTTTTTCACTCCTCAAATCCAGAATCTTGACTCTGAGGCCATTGCCTCTCTAAATCCTCAGGCGCTAATGGTGGATGATAATTTTCAATCGGAGGATGGGGGAGATCATCATCAGGCTGGATCCTTTTGTACCACCAGATTTTAGCTGTATTATTTATAAATAGTGCAGCATTGACATTATTTATATTCATTACGCAGCCTTCATAATAGCTGTGAATGGCTGCATAGTCCTCCATCCTACAGTATATATCATTTAATAAGTCAATATATGGAATATTAGCATCTATCCATTCCATAGGTATATGTATCATGTATTCTATTATTGGTGAGGTATCCATTCTGAAAAAAATATATAATGATTTATTGAATTATTACATTTATAACATTTTGAAGAAGTTACTTATGAATAGTTGTAGGTTATTCATAAAATTCAAAATATGATGATTCATACTTACATATCAATATTATCTATGTTCTGAGACCATTGCCCCTCCAACTCCTCAGGTGCTAATTGTGGAAAATAATTTACAGTGGGAGGACGCTGATCATCATCACGTCGAATCCTTCTGTACCACCAGATTTTAGCTGTATTATTAATAAATAATGTAGCATTGATGTTATTTATATTTATTATACAGCCTTCATAATAGCCGTGAGTAGCTGCATAGTCCTCCGTCCTAATGTATACATCATTTAACAAGGCTTGGTACGGAATATTTGTATTAATCCATTCTATAGGTATGTGTATCACATATCTTATAATTGGCAATGTATCCATTCTGAACAAAATATATATATATATATATATGTCGGCGCACGGAGCCGAATAACGAAAACCGGCGTTGGCAATTTAGTTTAAGTTTATTTTAACAAATATTTGTTTGTCATCTGTATTTTTTTATATTTTTATTTCATTTCGCATTCCTTCATAGATTGTAGATGCACATCTGCTTAGGATTATAATGTTCACAGACTCTTCTGGCCTGTAATAAAAGTATGTCCAGGTTTATGATAAGGACTAATAGTAAGTGTCCACGTAGGGTATGCACTCACTGAGGTATACAAAGAGTGATGCGAGAGAGAGACATGCATTTTTTTATGACATTCCGTCTCTTCTCGAACGTAGCCACGGGCCGGACAGGAGTTTTTGGACAGTCAGTCTATCCTGAGCGAGACGAGCAGAAAGAGCAATTGATATTTAGAAAAGTAGAACTGTCATTGGTTTTGGTTGCAAGAGAACTGTGTCGAAGGCCCGTGGATTCGTTGCGCATCATTTTTCGCGTGTCGATTGTCATATTCACGTTAGTGACAACTGTGTGATCGTTTTATATTAGCTGTGTGCCTATTGTTACTATTAACTGTGCGTTTGAATTCATATTGTGAATTAAACTTTTTACCATTGGATATAGATTATTGTGTACTATTTATACTACCTAATAATTATATTACTTCATTTAATAATAAATAAGAAAAGAGAACATAACAATGAATAGTGATAATAATTTGCATGCCGACGAGCCAATGGAACATTCAAGTGAAAATAATAGTGTTCTAACATATATATATATATATATATATATATATATAACTATTTATTGAATTATTACATTAATGTCATTTGAAAAAATTACTTTGAAAATAGTTATAGGTTATTCATGAAATTCAAAAATATAATAATTCATGCTTACATAATATTTTATTAGTTGACTTATATTTCTGTTGTGATAGCACGAAAAACTGTGTGTTCTCTGCTCGATGGTTTTGAATTTTATGTGGAGTATGAGACGATTTTTTTTTGTCTTCATCTTAACGAAAATGAATGATATCATCGTAATCAAACGCGAGAAGACTCATATGTAATGAAGATTGGGCATCATGAGAAATGATATACATAGACATTTGAATATGTTTATGTTGATATAAACATTTACTTTACGTGATTATCGATTGATATCATCGTTCAAATTTGTACATGTTTATGTTGATATAAATATTTACATTACGTGATTATTTGCGATCGAGAAAGATTTCAATCAAGAATTGAGTGATGAAGTAAAATTATTGAACCTATTTCGTGTAATAAATATGAACAAATAAAGTTTATAAAAGGATGAAAAAGTATATATTTTAAAATTGTTCTTTTATTCAAATTTAATTATCCACTATATTTTTTCTTTCATAAAATTAGATATTTTTTCACCCATCTTAAATATTTGTTCAGCTTCTTTCATCATTAAAACGATGAGAAGTCTCATAATATATATAATTTTTTCATCATCACTAGTAACAGCAGTTGCAGTTGTGGGGGCTTCTTGATTATTGGTATCAGAGTTCTTCTCCTCCTTTTCTTTCTGCTTCACGTCTTGTAGGCTCATTGGAGATTCATTACCAGCAACATCATGATCTTCATCATCCTCATTATCATCATTGACAGCATTGTTCACCAATTTTTTCCCTGACAGTTCTTCTACTTTACTCGTCATGTTTCGTAGACGACTTTTCAATTGGTTTGCAAAGTATATGAGATTTTCCATCATTCTTATGATGGTGGCATCACTTTTTTTGACACATTCACATCTTGGACATACTTTGCGACCATATTCATTCATATCCTCCTCACGCAATCGTCCAATTCGCATTACACTATCATGAAATTCGATTAAATCTCTGCGAAATTGGTATACTTCTGGTGAGGCTCGATTACCAAAATTTTTTATCAATATTTCATCATAGTCATGAGCGTGCGGTGGTACAAACTCGAGAAACTTTTTTTCTGCACGAGAAAGATCTTCTACAATCATCGCACCAATATTCGCACCAATATTCATATTTGAAAAAATGGAAGTCGTATACTTAAAATATGAGAGTTGACTGAATTGTTTGCATGCAAAATCTCGAGTTCTTATAGTATAATCCCCCACCCTCAATTGTGTATAATTTGAAATAGCCATGAGGGGGTGGTGGGTTGGGATTTCGGACCGCTTATAAAACTATGATGCCCACTTGCCGATAAAAAAAACGGCCTACAATAGTGTGACCTACAAATAGGTAAGCTAGATAATAACTCGCGTCACTACCGCTGGTAAGGTAGGTAATGACATAGCTTGAAACAAAACCTGTGATGGTAAAGCAGATTGATCCAGAACCCGCCTTATTTAACTACTCCGGGGCGGTAGTTCTACCACGTTTCAAATATTTTATAACTAACTCAGATTATTACCTTCAATCCGCAGCACTCACTCTCTCCATACAATACCGAAAAGTCTCCGCAGCGTATATATTACTCCTTTTTTCACACAATTAATGGTTTCATCAGCTCAATACAATATAAAATACTCGTTATATTCATCCTATATTTTCTCACATACGCTACACGCTTTATGTACACGCCTTGCCCACTCGAGGCCCATCCTGGAAGTGATCCGAAGAATGTCGTTCAGCGTCTTCATACGTTTTTCGTCACACACCAGCCATTCCCATCAGTCAACTATCCGTAGTCCGTTTCCTCCGGATTCAATTGTATAATTCTGTATTGGCTCGTTTCAAATTATGTAATAATTTGTTTCGATCTTAATTTACTGTTTGAATTTGACACTAAATTACGCCAGTTCATTTCATTTGGCACGAACTTTCTATTGATGGAAATTCAAGTGAGCAAAATGACCACCCAACGTCTTAACTACCGGAGCGCCACTTATTTCATTCACTGATCACTACCGCAGAATATCGATCTTGTTTATTGACGTTTTGTGGGTTTTGAGGTTAGACATTATTACTCGTGGTCGCTCGGTGTGATTGAAATGGTTGATAGTTGGTGGTGTTTTACCATGGTGATTGTGGATCCGGACTTCTCCAGCATTATTTGTCTGCTGCTTATTATGTTTTTCAATAGTTGGTGAATGGCTGAAATGGATATTGAATCTCCGCATGTATCCTTGATTATTTCTCTCTTTCAATGGTATCACTTGGTGTATTTTTTACCTTTCATTCATTCGTTCTTAAAATTTTAATTCTACTTCACTAATTATATATATTGCTTTTCCCCAGCGCAACGATAATAAATAACTGTTGAGATTAGACGTGAGTGTCTGGATAATTAGTTAGTACGTTCTGGGATGAAAAGTTGAAATAAAATGCGAGCACAACAATTAATCTTAATCTACGAATTCATACAAATATGTTTTTGAAAATGGTATTAGGAGTGTGAACGTTTGATATGTTTCCAAATAACTTGACAATACAATACAACAGAAAGAATGCGGTAATAATAATAATTCGATATAGAGATAAATTTGTAAACCGAAGATTTTTAATGTATGATGGAATGTGAATTTACACAGATGGATCTTCAATTATTCATGAGGTATAATGACAAAATTAATTTATAATATACTAATGAGGAAGCACATTGAATTCATGAGTTTATTTTCTATACAATATGAATCGCGTATGATGATCACTGTGATGTCGAGAATGTTCGACTAAATTTTCACAACACTGAGTAGAAGAAATATAGATGAATAGTGACTGTATTAATTGAGAATAAGTATTGAATATTACACTGAAGAGTAGATTGAGCCAAAAAAAATAACCAATCGAATTCATGGGTTGAAGTAAACCTATTTACCGAGATATAAATGTTTCTGCAAGGCAAAATTTTTAGCTCAATTTTAAAAGGTGTCGGTGAGCGTTCAAAGTTCCTCATTCAAATAACACGTGAAAAAATCTTTTTTCATTGAAAATATCATAAGTTTTGAATGGTTAAGGGTAAGATTTTTTGCATAGCGAATTCTTGTAGAGCATAAAATTTCTTAAAAATCATCTTCGTGACGATTTTTCGACTTTTGTGAAATTCATATATTTAGAAGCCTTAAAAAAAAAAAATATGCCGTTTTAGTGTTTTTTTTATCAAAAATGTTCATATTCAACAATAAAAACTTGGATTAAAAGGAAAAGAGCATTTAAAATATATTGTGCAATTACATCGTCAGCAATATCCTCATTGCAATGAATCAAATTTTATTTATTACTGAAAAGATGGTGTATGAAAGATTTTAAATGGAATAAAAAATTATAAAATGTAAAAACTATGTTTTTTTTTGACAAATCTAGACCATCAACAATATTTTTCAAGTATTTTTTTCGCTTCAATCTAAGTTTTTATTATTGAATATGAACATTTTTGATAAAAAAAACACTAAAACGGCATATTTTGATTTTTTTCATTTTTTGAGGCTTCTAAATATACGAATTTCACAAAAATCAAAAAATTGTCACGAAGATGATTTTTTAGGAAATTTTATGCACTACAAAAATCCGCTATGCAAAAAATTGTGTCCTTAGCTGTTCAAAATTTATGATATTTTTAAGGAATGATGATTTTTTCACGTGTTATTTAAATGAGAAACTTTGAATGCTCATCGACACCTTTTAAAATTGAGCTTAAAATTCTACCTTGCAAGGACATTTTTTTCTCGGTAAATAGGTTCACTTTAACCCATAAATTCGAAAGGATAGTTTTTTTGGCTCACCCTATCGGAGAGTCTATACACAAAAGTAAATACAACGTCACGTGTGCACACTTTCTCGTCTGCGAGTAGACGAAGACTGAATAAATTTGGTGAATATGGTCTTTGATTTGGTCACCAATTAAATTGACAGTGATGCCATTATTTATTCGAGGTGCGACGTTGCACAATTTTTCAGTGATTACTGAATAGAGTAAGATCCCAGTGCCCCCGGACATAACTTATTTTCTAAAGACGAAAATGTGGGGCATCAAATAGTGTTTATATTTGTATTAAATGTTAGCATACTTTCTAAGTTAGTTAGACGGCCAATTGATAGATACCAGGTGAGAAAGGTAACTAAAAATCGGATTAACTTTACTTGAATTCTAATGGTTGATTTTTATAGACGTTTCATAAAATATTATTAGAAAATGATATCGAACATTGCCAAACACTTTCCGTCAGCCATAACTTCCGCTAGGCGCTTTAATGCTTCCAAAAAAAATATCGAATTTTACTTCTATTCTAATGTCAACTATCGCACGTGTCTGACACGTCTTCACTCGTCACAGCTCCAATCGACAGTCTCGTTCGTCTCGTTTTTGGATTTACTGTAGAATTAAGTGCAAATGCACTTATCCCCTCTTCTCACACGCATAATTGGCGTTGCCCGGACGAATATCGTGACAATATATTGGACTGATTCAAATAAATCGACTACTTTTTTTTTCAAAAGGTCAACTGGAATACCTTCAGGGAGGTTAAAAACGATTTCTTGTTAAAACCGGAGCTCTTAATATTAATATTAAGAGGTCTTTTATCGTGAATTTCTACTCCGTATTAAAATATCATAGAAAAATTTCGTTTTCATCATTAAAATTTTGTAGCTTACGAACCAATGAACGGATTCAAATGATCATTACATATTTTTATAGGAAATAAAACGTTCAACAAAAAACTGTTTGTATTATCATTCTATAAATCCTCTCTTTCGACAGTCATTTCAGGGTTAAAGTAGAATTACTAGAAAACTCAACTTTTGTTTTCTCATTTCTGGTGAAACATCAAAAATTATCACTCAATATCTATGAGTTCGAGAAAACTCTACATGCTGAAACTCATTTTTCTTCAAAAAAAAAAAAAAAAAAAAAAAAAAAGAACTATCTCTTGGAATAACCACGACAATGAAAATGCTGAGAAGAGATATAAATTATAAAATGATATACTGTTTAATGTTCATGAAAGTACAAAAATTCGAACTTATTCGTATAGTCTTCAAGCACTATTTTTGGAGACAATACTATATATTATTTATAGTATAAAATAAATTATAGTACAAAGTGATCATTTCAAAATTTTACTATTACAATTTGGAAAACGTCGACGATGTTCTTGTACTACTTGTAGAATATATTGAAGTTGGTCCTCATTCTTTATTGAGCAGTTGTTGAACTCTCCAATCAATGCTATACCACGTTCTGGTGAGTCATTTATAACAGTGAGGTCTTTGAAAAATTCGTAATTTTCTTCATAACTT